>OX451736.1:92771257-92996257 GCA_948472305.1 Vicia faba | reverse complement strand
TGTTACACCAAACACACATCACTTATTAACACAACATTATTTCAAACTCTTTTTTTTTCTTTTTCAAAGTTTTTTTTCAATTTTTTTCTTTCTTTTTCTATTCACTTATTTTTCACATTTTTTTTCTTTTCTTCTTCTTTTTACTTTTTTTTCCACATTTTTTTCTTTTTTTTCAACATCATAGCAATCAACAACATAAGCATATAAACATTCCTCTCCCCAACTTGAATTCAACCATCATCATAATGTGAATACTCCCTACTTTCTAAGGCAAGGTAAAAATTCAACTAAAAAACATAGTTAAGGGTTCAAAAAAACAAAAGAATCAATATCCATACAAAAAGATTAACCAAACACTTATAGATAAGCATTTAGAAAAAACAACATGGATATCGACAAAAAGGGTCAAACGGGGTTACTAATGATCACACACTCACAAGGTGAATTGACTATTTGGCCAAGGTAGTTATGCTAAAAAAGGAACAAAAATTGCCTTGATAATATTCATGCTATCATACAACCAACAGAAACAAAAGATTAAGCATGATAAAATCCAGTTAAAGCAAGAGTTGTGGTCTTCAGATATGTGAAAAATAGAAAGCTACCTCACAAAAAGGGTAGGAACTAAAGCAATTCACAAATGAACAAGTATACAAAAGAATGAATGACAAAAATTGTAAAAAGTCTAAGTATCATGAATATGATAAAGTATAGAAAGAGATAAACACATACCTCGAACGTGTATAAAACTTTTAACAAAATCATTACGACGCATTCTCAAGTCGAAACACTCAAAATCGGAAAATCACCAAATGTGACTTCAAGCTATCTAACTAAACCTTGAGTCCAAACAATAACAAAAGAATTAATTATACGAATATTATTTACTATTTAAAGCCTAGGTGGAAGCGGAAAAAATAAAAACCAAGCAAAAAATTAAAAAGAATTCACTGGTTCTGCACAGTAGAGCGCGCTTGGCGCGCTACACCAGTTGAAGAAAAATTGGACAGCAACTGGTGCAGCTGCTATGCAAGCTTCACAATCACCTACACAACCTCAATATACGGAATATTCACAACATACAAACTTCCTCAAGCTAAACACGACAAGCTTACGGAAAAACACAAATTGACAAAATAAAACTAAAGGGGGGAAAATGAATTAAACAAGTTGAAAAATGAAAATTTGAGAATTTAAAACAAGTCATATTTCAACTTGTTTAAAACACAAGTCAACACATAATAAAAATGAATACAAACAAAACATGCTTGTTTTACGTCGTAATATTGACACCTTTATTGTACGAGCTAGTAACCTCCACTCGTCATGTTATGGTATTGTCACACCGTGCAAACCTAAAGAGAGTGTCCTAACATCCATACAACAAACGTTACGAAAACGAGACAATTTACAAAAATACGTGAAAACAAAGAAAAAACACATATATGCACAAGTATGATATACAAGTTAATATATAATTTCTATAAAACATATACATTAATTATAAAACTAAAAAACAAAAGAATTATCACAATGTGAAAACAATCAACACCAATCCCCGGCAACGGCGCCATTTTGTTGTTGCGGTTGAACATCAAGCAAAAAGTAAGTTATTAATTTACAGGGTGATATAGGTTATATCGTATCATGTCCACAAAGATTGGTTATTCAATTTCCGTTCGAGAAATAATTGGTTAATGAGTTTGGGGTTGAATGGGTTGAAAGAAAATGTATTAACAGAAAATAAATGTATAAAAAGGAAAAATGAATAACTTATCAAGCATGCATATATACTACTTCTCACAAACTTAAAGTTATCGACCAGTTACACTCAATCTACAATACTCCTCAGATTCATCTAGCATTGCTCACTCCTTAAGTTATTTCCAACCCAAATTAGATATAACTATTATATCATCTCAGCGACGATCTCTTGGCCAGCCTCAACAACACAATAGGCATCTATATTACTCGTATCGATGATCTCTCAACCGACACAACCAAGACAGAAGCATTAAGCTTCGACACCCATAAATATTTTTAGCTCTAAATCTATCTCTAGAATTCAGAAACTAATAGATAATCATCCTAGATAAGGATTTGATTAGTATATATCTATAACAACTCAAACCCCGAGCACAGAGCAAAAATTTAAGATAACAATCGACACAGATTTGTAAAGAAACTTAAATATAATGCCATGGGAAAAAAATATACATGAGTTCAAAGTAAAATCATATATAAAACCCAACCAAAAATAAATACACAAAGAGGAAGAGAAATGAACCAAAAATCTCCCGGTTTGTCAGCTCTGATTGATGATCAATCCACCCCGGATCATCCATATACAAGTTCCAAAGTTGTTTTCTAAGCTCTCTCTATCAAAAATTGAAGGTTTGATGATTTGGGAAAAAATACCCCAAAACATCACCTTAAAATGTGTTTTTTTACCCCTTTTAACGTGATTCTCTCCAGGGGACCGTGCTAAGCGGCAAAATCCAGCTAAGCGCGCTCTAGTGTCATGAGAAAAAAATCAGCATTTTGTTTTCGCCATAACTTAAGAACCGTAACTCCGATTTACGCTCGGTTGGAAGCGTTGGAAAGCTTATTGAATTATCTATATAAAAATTGCTAAATATCAACCAAATTAATCATTTCTTATTCTTTAATTTTGAGTCTTATTCATTGATGAGTTGCTCAAAATCGCGCGTTTGAAGTCGTGTCTTCGAAACTTTATTGCTCATGCTCCAAATACGCATCAATATCTACAAAATAAATCGAAAAACATCAAACGATATACTATGTACACAAAAACTAGATTAAATACAATTTATATATGATTATACAAAAAGCATGGAATTATTCAACGATATTAACAACAAATAGTCGATAAGTGCAACAAAAAGTATATACAAAAGTAACTATAATTTGCACTTATAAAACTCTCCCCAACTTGAACTTGTTGTCCTCAAACAAAGCCAAACAACTCAAAGAACCAAAAGTAATCAACCAAAATATCATGAATCAACAAGTTTTGAAAACGGAAAACAAATGCAATGGTTCAAATGAAAAATGGTACACAAGAATAAACATACTTACCACTAAACTACGATGATAACATAAACACGAAATAAACGCTAAATAGAAAGAACATGCCAAACATTCTAAAACAATAGTAGTTCACAAATGAATCACACCTAGCAAAAATAATCATTGGTAGATCAAAAACACAAAAAAATAGGTGTTTCCACTCATCCACAATCTTGCAAACAAAAGACTAAATTATGCATTCATCTAAAAACTCATATGGAAAATACAAAGGCAAGAATCTCAAGGGCTTTTCAAGATTATAGCATGGTCGGGTGAACAAACAAGGGATAATTCCTAAGGCTAATCCAAATAAAAAAATTTCTAAACATAAGAGAGTGATCAATTCACCAAAGTTTCAAACAATAGAATTTCAATCAAACTTCTTATTCATCCCAAGTGTTACACCAAACACACATCACCTATTAACACAATGTTATTTCAAACTCTTTTAGTTTTTATTTTTCAACGTTTTTTTTCAATTTTTTTTCTTTCTTTTTCTATTCACTTCTTTCTCATATTTTTTTCTTTTCTTTTTCTTTTTACTTTTTTTTCATTTTTTTTTTCATTTTTTTTCAACCTCATAGCAATCAACAACATAACCACATAAACATTCCTCTCCCCAATTTGAATTCAACCATCATCATAATGTGAATACTCTCTACTTTCTAAGGCAAGGTATAAATTCAACTAAAAATCATAGTTGAGGGTTCAAGAAAACAAAAGAGTCAATATCCATACAAAAAGATGAATCAAACACTCATAGATAAGTATTTAGAAAAAACAACATGGATATCGACAAAAAGGATCAAAATGGGCTACTAATGATCACACACTCACAAGGTGAATTGACTATTTGGCCAAGGTAGTTGTGCTAAAAATGGAACAAAAATTGCCTTGATCATTTTCATGCTTTCATACAACCAAGACAAAAAAAATATTACGCATGATAAAATTTAGTTAAAACAAGAGTTGTGGTCTCCAGGATATGTGAACAATGGAAAGCTACCTCACAAAAGGGTAGGAACTAAAGTGATTCACAAATGAATAAGTATACAAAAGAATGAATGACATGAAAAATGTAAAAATTCTAAGTATCATGAATATGCTAAAGTATAGAAAGCGATAAAAACATAACTCGAATGTGTACAAAACTTTTAACAAAATCATTACCACACATTCGCAAGTTGAAACACTAAAAATCGAAAAATCACCAAATGCGACTTCAAGCTATCTAACCAAAATTTGAGTCCAAACAACAACGAAAGAAATAATTATACTAATATTACTTACTATTTAAAGCCTAGTTGGAAGCAGAAAAAAGAAAAACCAAACAAAAAATTAAAAAGAATTCACAGGTTCTGCACAGCAGAGCGCGCTTAGCGTGTTACACTAGTTGAAGAAAATAGGACAACAACTGGTGCATCCGCTATGCAAGTTCCACAATCACCTACACAACCTCAATGTATGTAATATTCACAACATACAAACTTACTCAAGCTAAACACGACAAGCTTACGGAAAAACACAAATTGACATAACAAAACTATAGGGGGGAAATGAATTAAACAAGTTAAAAAGTGAAAGTTTGAGAATTTAAAACAAGTCATATTTCAACTTGTTTAAAACACAAGTCAACACATAACAAAAACGAATACAAACAAAATATGCTTGTTTTACGTCGTACTCTAAAGGCCTTTATTGTGCGAGCTGGTAACCTCCTCTCGTCAAGCCATGGTATTGTCACATCGGGAAAACCTAAAGAAAGTGTCCTAACATCCACACAACAAACATTACAAAAATGAGACAATTCACAATAATACGTGAAAACAAATAAAACACACATATATGCACAAGTATGAAATACAAGTTAATGTACAATTTCTATACAACATATACATTAATTACAAAACTAAAAAACAAAAGAATTATCGCAATGAAAAAATAATCAACACTAATCTCCGACAATGACTCCAATTTGTTGATGCAGTAGAGCGACAAGCAAAAAGTAAGTTATTAATTTATCGGGTGATATAGGTTATATCGTATTGTATCCATAGAGATTAGGTATTGAATTGTCGTTCGTAAAATCATTCGTTAATCAGTTTGGGGGTTGAAAGAAAATATATTAATAGAAAATAAATGTATAAAAAGGAAAAATAAATAACTTATCAAGCATGCATATATACTACTTTTCACAAACTTAAATTTATCGACCAGTTACAATCAACCTACAATACTTCTCAGATTCATCTAGAATCGCTCGCTCCTTAATTTATTTCTAACCCAAAGTAGTGATAACTATTATATCATATCAGCGAAGATCTCTCAGCCAGCCTCAACAACACAACAGGCATCCATATTACTCGTATCGATGATCTCTCAACCGACACAACTAACACAGAAGCATTAAGCTTCGACACCCATAAATATTGTTAGCTCTAAATCTATCTCTAGAATCTAGAAGCTAACAGATAGTCATCCTAGATAAAGATTTGATTAGTATATATCTATAATAATCCAAACCTTGAGCACAGAGCAAAAATCTAAGATAACAATTAACACAGCTTTGTAAAGCAAATTAAATATAATGCCATGGGCAATAAATATACATGAGTTCAAAGTAAAATCATATACAAAACCCAACCAAATATAAATACACAAAGAGGAAGAGAAACAAATCAAAAATCTCCCGGTTTGTCAGCGCCGATTGATGATCAATCCACCCCGGATCATCCGTATGCAAACTCTGAAGTTATTTTCTAAGCTCTCTCTACCAAAAATTGAAGGTTTGATGAGTTGGAAGTAAATACCCCAAAACATCATCTAAAAATGTGTTTTTTGCCCCTTTTAACGTAATTTTGTCTAGGGACCGCACTAACCGGCAAAATCCCACTAAGCGCGCTCTACTGTCATGAGAAAAAAATCAGCATTTTGTTTTCGCCATAACTTGAGAACCGTAACTCCAATTTACGCCCGGTTCGAAGTGTTGGAAAGATTATTCAATTATATATATATATATATATATATATATATATATATATATATATATATATATATATATATATATATATATATATATATCTAATAATGCCTAAATATCATCCAAATTTATGATTTATGATTCTTTGATTTTGAGCCTTATTCGTTGATGAGTTGCTCAAAATCGCGCCTTTGAAGCCGTGTCTTCGACACTTCATTGCTCATGCTCCAAATACGCATCAATATCTACAAAATGAATGGAAAAAAATCAAATGATATAATATGTACACAAAAACTCGATTAAATACAATTTATACATAATTATATAAAAAGCGGGGAATTATTTAACGATATTAACAACAAAAAGTCGATAAGTTTAATAAAAAGTATATACAAAAATAACTACAATTTGCACTTACCAATGAGTCAATGTTGTTGCATTACATCCTAATTGACATTGCATGGATTTGGAGACTGAATGATGTTTATGATGATGTGGTGACTTAAGTGATGTTTATGAATGGTGTTGTGAATTAAATGATGCTTTGGTGATGATTTGTTGATGTTAGTGATTTTCCTAGTTATGAATCAAATGATGTTTTTATGATATTATGAGGAAGTTGTATTTATATTATTATGATATGGTGGGGTGAGCATAATATTTGGAAAATGATGATGTATGAATTTCATGATGAAGTTGTTTGTAGCTACTATATTTTTTCCTTTTATCTTTTGTAATTAATTGTAATTACTCACTCTTTCTGTTTGAATGTTGCCTCCACATGGGTAACGCGCAGGTGATCGTGATTAACTTGTAAAAGTGTTGTTGTACCCAAAATTTTCCTCCCTTTTTCTCAAGACATTTTCTCACAAGGATTTTCAAAAGTCCTAGTTCACACAAATACAATTGGACTTTTGGCTTTCAGACATCAAATCAAAGAGGAGCAAGTAGCCTTGATTTCAAAGTCTTCAATTGGGCATCTGAAATCCTTCAAGTTAGCCTTGATTTCAAATTCTTCGATTGGGCATATGAAATCCTTCGATCAAGCTTTGGTCTACCAACTTCGATTGAGCATTGGGTCCCCTTCGAGTAAGTTTTGGTCCAACAAGCTTCATTTGGGCATATGGACCCCTACAGGGTTGATTCGATTCACCAGCAGTAGCCCCTACAGGTTTTCTTTGATTCACAAGCATTAACCTCCTATACGCTTTCTTTGATTGAGCAATGGTCTCCTGCATGTTTGTTTTGATTCACAAGGCAAAAGGCCTCTTCATGCTTGCCTTGGATTCACAAGGAAAAGGCTTCTTCAGACTTGCCTTCGATCCACAAGGTAGAGGCTTCCTCAGATTTGCCTTCGATCCACTAGGAAAAGGCTTCTTCATGCTAGCCTTGGATTCACAAGGCAAAGGCTTCTTCAGACTTTCCTTCAATCCATAAGGCAGAGGCTTCCTCAGACTTGCTTTTGATCCACTAGGCAAAAGCTTCTTCATGCTTGCCTTTGATTCACAAGGCAAAAGGCCTCTTCATTATTGCCTTGGATTCACAAGGAAAAAGGCTTCTTCAGACTTGCCTTCGGTCCACAAGGCAAAGGCTTCTTCAGACTTACCTTGGATTCACAAGGAAAAAGGCCTCTTCATGCTTGCCTTTGATGCACAAGGAAAAGGCTTCTTCAGACTTTTCTTTGATCCATAAGGAAAAGGCTTCTTCAAAATTGCCTTGGATTCACATGGAAAAGGCTTCTCCAGACTTGCCTTCAATTAGACAAAGGACTTCCTACATGCCTTCGATTCATAAGGCAAGAGCTTCTTCCGTATGTGCTTTGACCCACAGGGAAATGCCTTCCTATGTGCTTACTTTCAGCGCACAAGGAAAATACTCCCTTTATGCTTGCCTTCAGCGCACAAGGCAAAAGCCCCTTCAAATTGCTTTCGATTCATAAAGAAATGGCTATCTACATGCAAGATTCGACTGGGCAATGTCTATCTTCAGGCCTGCTCTGACTCCACCTCTAAACCCTTTAACACACAATTTTCCACACTTTGACACACAAGATGGTCTCTTTGAAGAAGCATTCAAAAGGTCCATTTGAAGAGCATTTAAAAGTCCCATTCGAAGAATGCACATGTGGTCCATTTGAAGGACACATTATTGGGGGAAACCAATTTGTTTTATGATGAGTCTTGGTCCAAGAGGTTTGCTGGCCAAAGTCCAACATGATGCTAAGCCCAAGCCTCTTGCACGATTGCATTCGAAGAAGGTAACAAGAGAAGCTTCGACTGGCCAGAAAAGAGTTTTCAATTGGGCTAGTTGAAAAGTTTCAGATCAAGCTACTAAGGTAAATAGTGGTTCAATCGAAGAGGCCATAATGATGAGGCCTGGTGCCATTCGAAGGAAGCAACTCAGGGCTAATCGAAAAATCAGGTGTGGAGTCATTCGAAGGAGTCAGGGATGTCCAAGTTCACTCAAGATTTCAAAATGGCAAGAATTATCCAAATATGGAAAACTTTCAATATGTTGGATTTTTGTCTCATGGCCTTGAAAGCCTTTGTCTCTTGCCATACTTGCTCTTCTCCTAACTCTATAAATACAAGCCTAATGACACATTGCCAAAGGACGGAAAAAAGAGGAGAGAAAAAAAACCATTGGAGAAAGCTGATTCATTTGTTCATTGAACACTTTTTCCAGACACTCGCATCACTAGCCAGACAGAAATATGACGCACAGGAAGTCACCCAGGCCTTTACACGAGCAATCCCACGCCCAGATTCATAGATCGAAGTATTTCCAGTTGGTAAGGATTCATCCAAGTTAAAACCGTATTTCTAGGCCCTTTAAATACATGTTGTTGGTATACTTATGATGCTAACGTCATTTGTGTCTATATGAACATATCATACACAAGGTAATATGCAGGAATAAAATCATGCCATCGAAAGGCATGATCTGGGCTTGCCCTTCGAAACTCATGGTATAGCTAGTTTCAAGCTGAAATAAGCTTAGGACAAAAGATTCAAATTAGGGAGAAAGACTTGGGTTCGATACCCAGGTCCTGCATCTTTATTTTTTGCTAACATTTTCCTTGCAGATCCAGATCAAAAGGCAGCTCCCTCCTTGGATCAAAAAATCATATTTTTCCCTGGATCGAAGAACCATATTTCTCCCTGGATCGAAGGATAACCCTTTGTATTTTTTTTTGTTTATTTCTTTATTGAATTTATTATTTAAATCAACTTTAAATCAAAAAAATCACAAAAATTAGGTCTAGTCTTTTATAATTAAAATTAATTCTATTAACTAATTAATCAATTATTTTAACCTTTTCTTTAATTTAAAACTAAATAGACTTAAGATTTTTTTTAACTAATTCATTTTCCCAAAAAAATAAAAACAAACAAAAAAAAATTTTATACCTTAGGATTTTTTTAGACGATCTTTTACATTTCGCGCGCGTTTACATTCATATTATTGTATATGTCTACTAGATGTAATAGAATTAATTAGGACTTTTACTGTTTTATTTATTTTTCCCCAATTTTGGACTATGTAATTAATTCCCCTCCCCGAAGCTTTGTAATAACGTAGATTTAAATTCCGCATTTTAGTTTCATGTACATATTAACTGTTAGATGTATGGTAATAGGATTGTATGGAAAGAAACTAAAAGCAACATTAGCAAACTTAAACATCAAGACAAAATAACTGAAAACAAACACACTTGCACATGGGCACCTCTAGGGTACTCTCACTTTGGTTATCTTCGGAAAATAAAATAGTCATGTCCCTCGAAAGTGGGGACGCTTTAGCAAAGACCCTCGAATCAAAAGATCATAGTCCCTCGATGACCCTTCGGTGTTGCCTTTCGGTAAATGATCTAGTCCCTTAAAAAAATTACTAAAGCGTCTCTATATGTTGCCTTTATAATTGTACGATGACCCACGAATGTCCCTCATACATCCAAACGACTATGGCTACCTACTCATTAATAGTAGGCTAGCACTGTCTAAAGGAGAGGAGGAAAATAACAACCCTTTCGAGTAAAGTAGATAGTTCATAGATGCTATGCTCAAAACAAACTTTTTTACACTTACACAAAACAATTTTCAAAAACCTTTCAACAAATGCTTTATCAACAATCTTGAGGACTGATACAAGAGTTATCATAAAGAAAATCACCATACTATGGCGTTTCAAAATACTTTTCAAAAACACACAAAAGCACAAGGTATTTCAAAAATGAGCTAAGAATCTAAGAGTCCGTAGAAAACTACGGATGGAAAGGGTACTAACACCTTCCCTTTCCATAATCTACCCCCTTACTCATAAATAATCTCGAAAGGTATTTTTCTGTTCTTTTCACCCTTTCCTTTGTTGGATAAAAGAAAAGTCGGTGGCGAATCTTGCTTATCGTATTATTTGCGAATACAAATGCAAAACCAGTATAATAGTCGGTTATGCCACCGTATCACAAGTGTGATGGTAGCTTCGAAGTTGTTTATTATGCTTTCCCTCGAATAAAAAGGGTCTTTCTCTGATATGTAACATTGGGGTTTTGGGAAGCGTTTGAATTGAACTTTATGTTCCTTTTGTTGACATGATGTATAAGTTAATTTTAGTTGTTTAAGTTGTTTTAAATCTTACCTCATAAACAATAAAGTATGATGATGCTTTCTTTAAAGGATTATGTTCTTGTGTAGAATAAATATTTGGTCTACTTCCCCTTTGAAGGTAAGGAATGTCATGAAAGTAGGTTTGTAGAATGATTGGGGATTTTGGAGCTACGTTGATAATGTGTATTGTCCCAAGAATAATGTCTTGCTCATCCGTCTGTCGGGAGACCTTTTGTGATACGGTTGCAGAACCGACTGTTTAATACTGGTTTTGTGTTTGTGTTTGCAAATGTTGCGGTAAGCAAGAGTCGCCACCGGCTTTTATTTTATCCAACAAAGGAAATGGTGAAAAGAACAAAAAAAGACCTTCTCAAGAATTTTCTGAGTAAGGGGGGTAGATTACAGAAAGGGAAGGTGTTAGCACCCTTTCCATCCGTAGTTTTCTACGGGCTCTTAGAGGTTTGCTCATTTTGAAATACCTTTGTGCTTTGTGTATTTGAAAGTTTGTTTTGAAAATGCCTTAGTGCGGAAATTTGCTTTGGGTTTAACTCTTGTATCAGTCCTGAAGAGTGTCAACAAAGCAAATATTTTGAAAATTATTTTTTTGAAAAGTAGTATTTGTGTAAGTGCAAAAATGTTTTTTGAGCAAACTTCTAACAGCTATCTACTTTTATACTCGAAAAGGGTCGTTCTTTTCCTCCTATCCTTTAGATAGTGTTATCCTACTATTAGTGAGTAGGTAACCCTATTGTCGAATGTAAGAGGGACATTTGAAGGGACGTCACAGTCACGAAGGCAACTTGTGGAGACGTTTTAGAAATTTTGTTTAGGGACTAGATCATTTATCGAGAAGGAAACTATAGGGTCATCGAGGGACTATGATCTTTTTGATTTACGTGTCTTTGATAAAGCGTTCATGCCTCATGACTGTTTTATTTCTATAGGCAACCAAAGTGGGATACCCTAGAGGTGTATGTGTGCAAGTGTGTTATGTTCAGTTATTTTTGTCTTTTTGTTAAGTTTGCTAATGTTCGATTTAATCTTATCATACATGCCTAATTACTAGAAGTAATATTGTACAAAAAAATAAACTGCGAAAATATAAACCTACACTATTACATGGCTTCGGGGATGGGGTATTTACAATGTACAAACAATTAGGGGAAAAAAATAAAGAAAGCAATGAAAAGTCATATTTAAAACTATTACATCCCAAATAAAAGTTACATAAATATATATATAAAAAATGCGAAAAATGAATAATACCCGAAAGAATGAAAATACGTTCTAAAACCTAGTTAGAAAAATCTTTTTTGTGTTGTTTTTAATTTAAGAAAATAACTAAATTAATTATTCTAAAGTCTATTTAGAAAATTAACTTAAGAAAAATAAACTAAACTCTTTTTGTGGTTTTTTATATTTATGAAAAGAAATATTAAATCTAAATTAAGTCCTAAATTCTACTTCATTTTAAATTAAGAAAATAGTTAAAATTTAATTAATTAATTAAAGAAAGAAATTAATTATTTAATTAAAAAAATCTATGTCTAATTTTTTTGTGAGTTTTTTATTATATTATTAAAAAAGGTTAATAACTAAATAAAACAAAAAGAAAAGAGATTGGGCTTGATGGCTGGAGTTGAATGGGGGTTGTAATTGAAATTTTGCTAAGCCCAGATTGTGAAGCCCAGGTCCATCCTTGGATCCAGTGTGGGCAGTACTTGATGGTACATGGTATCTCATGTTCTAGACGTCATGCATTCCATGTAATTCCCCTAACCTACTCTAAGGGTATCCAAGAACTCATATACCCACATTAGAACATTCAACAAATTAATAAAAATAGAGATTCGAATTTGAGATTATACCAAAACAATGATAGCTAGGATATGGTGATCAGGGACCTTGAAAGCTTTGAGGATGGTTGAAACAAGTCCCTGGGAACCTCAAGAGAAATGTATGATTACTAGTTCGGACCAAAAGTACATGCAAAGTGCGTTTCAAATTTTTACCGATTTTGAAAATTTTGCAAAAATGGTAGAGCTCTCTATAGGCTGTGTAGGTGTGTTGAAATTCTTGCTAGATGCTTTTTTATATAGAGGGGAGTGATGAGAGAAGAAAACAAAGGTTTAAACAACCTTAAAGCAAACGTTTCAAAGCCATGAATGAAATTTCTAACTTTGGCCAAAAACAAGGAAACTTGTCCTTTTTTTGATTTTGAATGAATGTGAACATTGCTTGCACTAAATTTTATGGGCCTAGGATGTCCAAAACATCAACCCAAATCTCAAAGCTCATTTCCAATTATTTTATACATTTTATTTTATATTTAGTTGAAATAAATTAAAATAAATATGAATAAAATAGTTAGAAAATTAAAGGCATAGCAAGAATAATTTTAGAGGTACTATATAAGCTTAGGAAGATGTTTGAAATCCAAGAAATTGAGCCCTTGCCTTAAAATTTCAAATTTGCTCAATGCATAATTCTTGAAAATTCCCAAATTTTCCCAAATTGGGCAAGCCATAACTTGCTCAATTTTTATCTCATGATGATGATGTTTAACTTTTTATAAAGCCCGATATGTCTACTTAAATCCTTGTTTTTATCAATTTTGCATTTGAAGATTTTATCTTGATGTAAAAGGTCTTGGAAAAAAGTGGCTTTTGTTGACTTTCATAAAATGACCTGTAATGTATGAACTTGTATCTTTCAAATGGTGCATTTATTAGAATTGAGGTCTGAAGTTAAGTTGTAGGGAATTGGATTCTCTTCAAAATTATCTTTGGTTGGGGAAAAATGGATGAAGTGTGAGAAAGTTATGTCTGGTCAAAGTTTTGTTGACTTTTCCTATAGAAACCCTAATTAGTAATTTTTTACTTTTGATGAATTAGGAGCATTTCTTGAGGAATCATGATCAACCCTTGATCAAATTATGGATATCACTTCAAAATTTTGATGTTGACCAAAAATCTTGAATTTTGACTGTACATGGGCCATAGTTGACTTTTGACCTAGCATAGTTGATTTTCCAATTCTTGAGCAATTGACTGAGCAAACTTGTTGTGAAAGGCATGGAATTTGGCATGGATGATCTTGGAGACATATTAAGACCATGGGAAACATTTGATACCATTAGAGCTCAACCATCTTGATGAAAATTGAAACCGTAGTTGGGGGTTCATTGCTTTAGGAGGAGAATTGTCTGTCAATTTTTGGTTAACCTTGAGCAATTTAGGACTTCTAGGAATATATCTTGTATGAAAATGGGAGAGAAATTTTGGGGTACAACAGCTTCCCCTGTTCAATCTTCTTAAACCTGAATATTTAGATTGGCTTATTTGCCTTTCGTGATTTGAAGGTGGAAGATGATTGAACACTAGAGTACCCAGAAATTTACACTTGTCTGAAGTGAGACTGTTGGTGAATAATATAGGGAATGGGCTTACAGATTCCATTTGGAAAAGATTACAGAAGACTGTCGTAGATGGGCTTAAAGATTCCATCCAAGGAATATGACAGAGAGTCGTCGGAGATAGGCTTAAAGATGCCATCCAAAATAGATGTTGACTTCGTAAGGAGTCTCTTTGTGGGGATTCATGTTCCTGCTGTCTAAGGAGGAGTCCATTGGGGAATGTTTTTTATGGGAATAGAGTCCAGGAGCTTCGTTTGTCCATTACTCTACTGGGGAGTCATCCCTTGACTGAAGAGACGGAAGTGAACTGCTATCTGGTCAAGATCCAGGCTTCGCAGTGACTTGCTGAGGATGATAAAGATGACTGCTATCTGGTCTTATTCTAGGCTTCACAATGACTTACTGGGGAAATGGGATTAAACGGAAAAGAATCAGTAATAAATTAATGGTCGATTTGAACTGAACCAGCAGAGGTCTTGATTTATCTTTGACTGGATAAGAATAAGAAAAATCTTAGTGTCGATTTAAATGAACCAGAAAAAGGTCTACTGGAAAAAAACAGTAATAAATAAATGGTCGATTCAAACTGAACCAATAGAGGTCTTGATTTATCTTTGACTGGATAAGAATCAGAAAAATCTTAGTGTCAATTTAACTGAACTAGAAAAAGGTCTACCGGGAAAGAATCAGTAACAAATCAATGGTCGATTCGAACTGAACCATCATAGGTCTTGTTTTATCTTTGACTGGATAGGAATCAAAAAAAATCTTAATGTCGATTTACCTGAACCAAAATAATGTATTGGATTATCTTCAACTGGAATAGAAATCAGAGAGATCTTAGCGTCGATCTGACTGAACCAGAGGAAAATCTTGAATTAACTTTGACTGGATAAGAATCAGAAAAATCTTAGTGTCGATTTAACTGAACAAGACAAAAGTATTGGATCATCTTCAACTGGAATAGGAATTATAGAGATCTTAGTGTCGATCTGACTGAACCAGGGAAAATCTTGAATTAACTTTGACTGGACAAGAATCAGAAAAATCTTAGGATCGATTCAACTGAACCAGAAAAAAGTCTTGGAATATCTTCAACTGGAATAGGAATCAGAGAGATCTTAGTGTCGATCTGACTGAACCAGAGAAGGTCTTGAATTAACTCTGACTAGATAAGAATCAGAAAAATAGTAAGATCGATTTAACTGAACCAGACAAAATTCTTGGAATATCTTCAACTGGAATAGGAATAAGAGAGATCTTAGTGTCGATCTGACTGAACCAAAGAACGTCTTGAATTAACTTTGATCGGATAAGAATCATAAAAATCTTAGGGTAGATTGAACTGAACCAGACAAAAGTCTTGGAATATCTTCTAGTGGAATAGGAATCAGAGAGATCTTAGTGTCGATCTGACTGAACCAGAGAAGGTCTTGAATTAACTTTGACTGGATAAGAATAAGAAAAATCTTAGGATCGATTTAACTGAAACAGACAAAAGTATTGGAATATCTTCAACTGGAATAGGAATCAGAGAGGTCTTAGTGTTGATATGACTGAACCAGATAAGGTATTGAATTAACTTTGATCGGATAAGAATTAGAAAAATCTTAGGATCGATTTAACTGAACCATATAAAAGTCTTGGAATATCTTCAACTGGAATAGGAATCAGAGAGATCTTAGTGTCGATATGAATGAACCAGAGAAGGTCTTGTGAGATATCTTTCTTTGGAGAATGTTGAAATAGCCCTTCATCAGACGTAGCTTTTGAGAAGACTACCAGGTCACATACGTAGTCAACGGTGTTTGTTGATTTGATCTTTTCCCTAAAAAAGGAAAAGGGTTAGTTGTATGCAATGTCATAATGTATGAAATGAATTGTGTGATAATGTTCTCAAAATAAATGAGATTAGGTTGTACGCGATGTGCATGCACATGCCATGATGTATTAATATGGGATGTTATTGAGATGTTTCCCAGTCTAGGAAAATAAATCCCGGACTACTTCTGGAGAGTATTGGGAAGCTGAGTCATTCGTTTCTGCTGAGGATGATGAATGGATATGATCTGCCGGGGATTTCCTCTTTCTGTTTGAGGATATTCTGCCGGGGATTGACTATGCTTGATAATAACTCTGTGGAGAGAGGATGCTTTATTGGGAGATTCTGCCGATGTAGAGACATAAACTCTGTTGGGGCCTGAACTTATGCAGTTAGAGAAATAAACTCTACTTGGGAGGAGGTTATAAACTGTTTAAGATTATAAAGCTCGGTTGGGGGATACAGATTTCAGCTGGAGCAGGTAAATCCTTCTTGGGGAAGAAGGAAACCAGAACTTGGTTATTGTTTCTCTATGGGGAACATAGATTTCATGGGGTCGTATGTAATGGTGACTTCGTCTCAAACGGTCCCTACCCATGTACCTATTGGAGGGAGTAACTGTCGGGATTGCAAATGGTTTTTTTAGACTTTGCCCTGTTCCTTAAAGTCATTAGCAACTGTCTTTCTATGTTTTTATGCAAATATTTGTGAATAGAAATCATATTCAAATGCATATGTCAATAATAAGTCATTGGACGTTTTTGCAAAACAAAACAGGAAGAGAAAAACAAACAGTTTTGTACTTTCAAAGAATGATTTGTATTGATTTTATTTTTTAAGTTCACCTATAACAGGCGTTTTGTACAAAGAGACTGACGTTCTAGTAGGAGAATATCATCGTAAGAAATGAAAATTACACAAAATAGTGTACAAAGAGAGAACATCTATGTGTAATAATCCCATTGACTTTCAAATCAGTTATTTCCCTTATGTCTTCGAGCGTCTCAACACTTTGCTACTTGTCCGAAGCTGACTGGATTGATCGATACCATTTGAGTTTGATAGTTGATACTGAAATCTGGTCGCAAGGTGATCCAATGGGACATAGTGATACACTTCAAATCCCTAATTTTTGCCTGGATCTCCCTTTCGGGTTTTCAGTCCACCTGGATACCCTTTTTTGCCCAAGCCGCCTTTTAAGGTTTTCGACTTGTCGTGTGTACAGATTCTTTTTTTTGTATTCATCCCAAATTTTTGCCCAAACCCTTTTGGTTCGCTGGGATGCCCTTATTTTTGCCTAGGTCAGTTAACCTAGCAAGTCTTTTTTTACGCGTAGTATCTTTTCACTATGTCTGCATTAACAGGGTGAGGAAGGTCATCACCATCCATGGTGGTCAGAATCATGGCTCCACCGAAAAATATGCTTTTGATTACAAATGGCCCTTCGTACGTGGGAGTCCACTTTCCCCTGGGATCACCTTGCGATAATATGATGCGCTTGATTATTAGATCACCCACTTGATACACTTTATGTCTGACCTTCTTGTTGAAAGCTTTGATCATTCGTTTTTGATATGTTTGACCATGACAGAAAACTGTAAGCCTTTTTTTATTAATCAGATTCAATTGATCAAGTCGAGTATGTATCCAATCGTCTTCGTTCAAACCAGTATCCTTCATGATCCTCAAAGAAGGGATCTAGACCATAATAGGTAGGACAACCTCCACACCATATACCAGAGAATAAGGTGTTTCCCCTGTTGACGTAGGTGCTGAGGTACGGTAACCATGAAGAGAAAATGGTAACATCTCATGCCAGCCTTTGTACATCATCGTCATCTTCTGTATGATTTTCTTAATATTCTTGTTGGTATCCTTCACAACGCCATTCATCTTCGGCCGGTAAGGGGAAGAATTATGATGCTGGATCTTGAATTGTTTACAGAGTTCGGTGATCATAGTATTATTGAGATTCTACCATTGTCTGTGATGATTCTCTCTGGCACACCATACCGACAAATCAGGTTATGATTGATGAACCGCACCACAACGTTCTTGGTAACAGAAGCAAAAGAGGCAGCCTCAACCCACTTCGTGAAGTATTCAATGGCCACTAGGATGAAGCGGTCTCCATTGGAAGCAATAGGCATAATATCTTTGATCATGTCAATGCCCTACATTGAAAAGGGCCAAGGTGTCATCAATATATTCAAGGGGGCCGGAGGTACATGTACTTTATCAGCGTAGATCTGGCATTTGTGACAAGTTCGAGAATGCTGATAACAGTCTGCTTCCATAGTGGACCAATAGTATCCTGCCCATAGGATCTTTTTAGCCATGGTATGTCCACTAGAATGGGTGCCAAAGGTGCCTTCATGTAAATCTGTCATAATCCTCTCTGCTTCGCTTTTGTCTACGCACCGAAGTAAAGTAGAGTCATGGTTGCGCTTGTAGAGGATTCCATTACTAAGGAAGAACTTTATGGTGAACCGTCTTAGAAACTTATTATCACTAACAGATGCCCCCTCAGGATATTCTCTAGCCTCAAGATATCTATTCACTTCATGAAACCAAGGTTTGTCTGCTACTTCTTCAGTGTCAATCTCGTAGCAGTATGCTGGTTCATCCAACTTCTCAATAGTGATCCGAGGAGCCTTGTTATCCCACTTGACTTTGAACATAGATGACATAGTAGCTAGCGCGTCCGCTAACTAATTCTCTTCTCGTGGAAAATGTTCAAAGGTGACTTCCTCAAAGTATGGTAGTAATGTCAGAACATGTTCTTTGTAAGGGATAAGATTTGGGTGCTTCGTATCCCACTCTCCTTTGATTTGGATGATTACCAGAGCTGAATCCCTGAAAACGCTCAAGAACTTGATCCTCAGGTCAATAGCATCTTTGAGACCCATGATGAATGCTTCATACTCTACCATATTATTGGTACAGTTGAAACATAATCTGGCAGTGAAAGGAGTATGACAACCTCCGGGAGATATGATTACAGCACCGATGCCATTGCCAAGTGCGTTGGAGGCTCCATCAAAAACCATGGTCTATCGGGATCCTTCCTCGGGTCCTTGATCTGGTCCAGGTTCTTCACAGTCAATCACTAACATGATATTCTCATCCAGGAAGTTAAAGTTCATGAACTGGTAGTCATCCACGGCCCGATGATCCAAATGATCAGCTAATACACTTACCTTGATTGCTTTCTGGGTCGTGTATTGGATGTCGTATTCGGTCAAGATCATTTCCGATCTTGCTATTCTTCCGGAGAGAGCGGGCTTCTCGAAGATGTACTTGATCGGGTCCATCTTAAATATCAACAAAGTAGTGTGGGTCATCATATACTGTCTCAGTCGGCGAGCAACCCATGCCAAAGTGCAACAAGTTTTCTCGAGCAGTGAATATCTTGTTTCACAGTCGGTAAACTTTTTTCTAAGGTAGTATATTGCATGCTCTTTTCGACCGAACTCGTCATGCTTCCCCAGCTCACACCCTATTGAATTATCTAGCACTGTTAAGTACATTATCAAAGGTCTTCTTTCAATCGGGGACATAAGAATTAGAGGCTCTTGAAGGTATTCTTTGATTCTCTCGAAGGCAGTCTGGCATTTGTCATTTCACTTTACAACTTGATCTTTCTTCGGGAGTTTGAAGATTGGTTCACAAGTAGCAGTTAGATGGGAAATGAACCTGGAAATGTAATTTAGGAGTCCTAAGAAACCTCTAACCTCCTTCTCAGTGCGAGGAGCCGACATCTCTTGTATAGCCTTCACTTTTGCAGGGTCTACCTGAATGCCATTGTCACTGACAATGAAACCTAGCAGTTTACCAGACTTTTCCCTGAAGGTGCACTTGTTCAGATTTAGCCTCATCTTGTACGTCTTCAACCTATCAAATAGCTTTTGTAGATAATCAAGGTTCTCTTCCTCAGTTTGAGACCTGGCTATCATGTCATCAACATAGACCTCTACCTCATGGTGAATCATGTCATGGAACCAAGCTACCATGGCTCACTGATAGGTTGCCCCAGCATTCTTCAATCCAAATGGCATCACTTTGTAACAGAAACTGCCCCATTATGTGATGAAGGTTGTCTTCTCCATGTCTTTGGGTGCCATCTTGATCTGATTGTAACCAGAGAAACCGTCCATGAAGGAAAAGATCTTGTGTTGCATGGTGTTGTCAACCAGAACATCAATATAGGGAAGCGGAAAGTCATCCTTAGGACTTGCCTTGTTCAAATATCTGTAGTCCACACACATCCGTAATTTGCCATCCTTTTTAGGCACCGAGACTACATTAGAAACCCATTAAGGATAAGAGGTGACAGCTAGGAACCCAATGTTGAACTATTTCATAACTTCTGCTTTGATCTTCTCTGATATTTCAGGGCGCATACGACGGACCTTCTACTTTACCGGAGGGCAATCCTCTTTAGTTGGCAGGCGATGAACCACAATATCCGTGTCTAGTCCCGACATGTCTTTATATGACCAGGAAAAGATCTTAACATAATCATGCAACATCTGAATCAAACGTTGTTTGACACTAAGCTCCAAATTTCCCCTATCTTGACCTCTTTTATGTTTTCTTCTGTGCTGAAATTCACTGTCTCAATTGGCTCTTCATGAGGCTGTATATCCATTTCTTCCCGCTGTAACAGTCTGGCAAGTTCTCCGGGTACCTCACAATCTTCCTCACTTTCGTCCTCGACTTGGTTGATCAGATTTTCAAAGTCATAACCGGCAATAGCAAAACTGTTATCAATGGGATCCAGAGTGGATATGGATCTGCATTTGATACTTGAGTGTGTGTAAGAGCATAGTTGTATAGACAAAGTAAAAGCAGAAAAGAAAAATAGAGAGTGCAAAATTTGTATGCATAAATGTCCAATGCTTTATTAATGCCATATGAAATTGAAACATGATTACTGTTGTACCCCAAAATTTGCCCTCCCTTTTTTCACAAGAAATCATAACTTTGGGGTTTGCCCTGATTTTTAAGATTGGCTCAAGAATCGGTCAAACAGAATTTTCTTTATCAGTCAGTCCAAAATTAGGGTTTCCATTGATTTTGAATCAGTCAAACAGACATTTCTTTATCAGTCAATCCAAAATTAGGGTTTCCATTGATTTTGAATCAGTCAAACAGATTTTTTTCTTATCAGTCTATCCAGGATTAGGGTTTCTATTGATTTTGGTTGAGTTTTGCTCAGGAATTGATCAAGAAGACTTTTCTTTGACGGCAAATCTGGAATTAGGGTTTTTCACTCGTATTTCTCAGAAGAATTTGAATCCACAGTATTTCAATTGACAGTTACATTATTTTACGCTTGTTCAAGATTGCTGTTTGTTCTCAAAACCTAAACATCTGGGCTAGGAGATGAGGCTTTTGATTGAAAGTTTGAAGCATTGGTTTGATCAGTGAAGTGAAAGGTGTATGGACGTTTGTTTGTTTAACTGTACAAAGCATATGATTAATTGGAATGCCGGGCGTATTGTGGTTAATACAAGGTTGCGAGATTGCAAAGTTTGTTGATTATTTATTTTATCTGAGTTAAAATTATTGGGATGCATTTCCAATTATTTTAATTCAAGCGATTTAAATAATTAAATAGACAGTGCAGAAGAGATAAGGAATTATCTGACAAAGACTTTTTATTTGTTTTAATTGTTGTTACAAATGTTATTTTAATACTGTAAATTTATTTACAATCTTTACAATAATATTTATTACAATAATTGAAAAGAAAATAAATCTAAAATCTAAGTCTCTTGAAGTCTTCTATCTTCTACTGCTTCTTCCATTATCTAACTGGTATTTACCTGTAAAGACAGAAAAAATAAATCAATACAGTTAAATTAAAAAATCATTTTCAGGCAGATAAATATAAAGTCATCATTAAAGATTGTTGGCCGGAATCAGATTGTTTTGGTTTCATCATGTTTTACTCGTCCTCTTTGCAAATCACAAGAATATTTCTCTTCTTGGTTCACAAAGAGGAAAGTAAAATATTTTTGCAAGCATACAATCAATTAAATGCAAAGATACAAGGCACAAGGCTGCACACAAAGAAGGCACAAGGCTGGACAATGTCAAACTGAACAGCATATTGCATTAGTCAACCAAGTTGCACAAAAGCAAACCAAGTTGCACAAAAGCAAACTAAGTACACAAAACTGTCAACCAAGTACACAACCTATCAAAAAACTGTCAATCCAGAAAATATGGAAGTACAATGCAGAGATAAACCAAGATACAAGCAAGAAAACTTGTCAAAACTTCTCATCATGTTCTGGCCAACAAAAATTTTCAGAATAAAGATATATGAAGCAATTTAAAAATGCTTTATGGAGAGAGAAAGAGAGTGAAGTAGAAGGTTTTGCAGTTTTGGCAGGCTTAAAAGGATAAGAATAAATAGAACAGTTCTAACAGTTTAGAAAAAGGCCACACAAACTGGAGCTTGCTTTCAAAACTAGAAGCAAACTGCAAGCAAACCACAAGCAAAACTCAGCAAACCTGCCTGTACCAAACAAATAAAACCTCCAACCTGTACTAAACTCAAAAACTGCAAGCTGATATCAAAAACACCAGTCTGCCTTCAGAACAAAAAAATGCAAGTCCAAAACTGCAAGCTGAAAGAACAAACATCCAGCCTGCATAACTAAAAGCCTCCAAACCTGTGGCATGTACAACTGCAAGTTATCAAACTTGCAAAACCTGCAAAAAACAAGAACTCAGTAGCCTGCCTGCCTTACCAACAAGAAGCCTGAAGCCTGCCTCAAATTAAACTGCAAGTTATCAGAACCTACCTTAAAAACAAAAGCAAGAAAGCTCAACAAAAGATCCAAGCCTGCCTAAAACTGCACAAGCTTGCCTTACCAAACAAGCCTTCAAACATGTCCAAGTACATAACAAACCTGTAAAAACTGCAGTTCAATCCAAACTCAACAAAGACAAGCAAACACCAAATGCTCATCAACCTGCCTTCACAAAAGCTCAACAAAGAACAAATAAATTCACCATCATCAAACATCCAAATCAAGAACAACAAATAGCCCTTTTCAGTTCAAGTTCATCATCAAAAAAAAGCATAAGCCAAATCAATAACAACAAGCATCCTCAGAACGAATCCATCATCGAAAGCCAAATACTCAAGGAAGAAGAAGAGGAAAAATCCAGAAAGGAAGTCAATAACAAGAAAGTATCAAAAATAATGTTCATCATTAACAATAAGTAAAATAACCTTCATCATCAAAAGCCAACGATCAGATAAGAATAAGAGAGAACTCAGCATTCAAGTGTTTTCAGAAATATCTCATCATAAAACAATTCAAGAAAAGCTAAAAATACAAAGTACCAAACAACGCTCTTGTCATCATGCTCCTCCCTCCTCCGGCCACCTGAGTGCACCGCCTTTCCACCCTCCGTCCATTCCCCAAAGACAAAGCCATCAAGGTATCAATTTCCCTCTTTCTTTTTGTACCTCACACAAACACAAGCATCAAAGATCAAAACATGCAAAAATTAAACATGCACGAACCTAAACCCTAAAACGCGTTTAGAATGAATAATACCTTTTTAAATCGCCGCCTTATGCAATCAGGGGGAAGAAAGGGTGGAGGTAGTACTCTGGTAGCCTAAGGCGAGGGGAGAGGACATCAGTTGCTCTGGGTGTTTGAGAACGATGAAGAGGACGAAGACGAGAGAAGGAGCGGCGCCGTTCATGAACTGCAAACCTAATTCTGAAAATGCAAACCAAACCCTAAAAAAAATTTGTTAAACATTGCCATTGGGCTTTTTCCCCTTGAACCAAACTAAGTCCCAATTACTTTCAGCGCCTGCACCCCCCTTTAGTCTAACTATGTTTCTTTTATTTGGGCCAAATACGTTCCTCAAAGCCCATTTAACTTCGTTTTTTATATTTTTGAAAACCAATACTTTTTTATTTTATCACCACATTTTCATAACCTAATTCTCTTTGTTAAATAAAGATAACATATTAAATCTTTGTATAAAATATTCTTAATAACTCTTTTTAATATTTATTGCATTTAAAGGTATATAAATAATAGATTTTTAATAATTTGTCTTTGTTTTAAAACTTTTTGTTTAATTAATATGTTTATATAAGTTTCTAAAAAACATTAACCAAAAACACAAAAAAATAATAATACTTAAGTCTTTAATTAGGTTAATATTTTATTTATTCATTTGTAAATAGATATACACATCTCATAAACTCTTTAATTTTCATCATCTTATATCTTGTTACAATTTTACATTAAGAATGCGACGATTCGATTTGGTTGTAGCATAATATTTGGACATTACTATTCTGACAAGACTCATCCCCATTTGTAAATAATTTGTACCCCCATCCCCGGATACTCTTTTGTAATAACTTAGACTTTAAACTCCCGCAATTTATCGCTTTCCATATACTGTATAGTAATTAGGGTTTGTATGCGAAGATTCAAAATCAACCGCTAGATAACCTAATACAAGATAAATGCATGAAAATCAATACACCATTCACACTTGCACCTCTAGGGTAACCTCGCTTGTTGCCTCGGAAAATGCAATCATGTCCCTCGAGTATGAGACACTCTAGCAAAGGTCCCTTCGATAAACAAAGATTGTAGTCCCTCGATGACCCTCGATGTTGCCTTCGATAAAACGATCTTGTCCCTTACAAAATTGCTAGAGCGTCTCATAAGTTGCCTTCAATGATTGTACACGATGACCCGGGCCTATCCTGTTTAACATCCTAACGCAAGGTTGTTCACTAAATACAATGGTGAAATAACACTGTTAAAAGGGTTAAGACATAAGAAAGATATTTGAGTAAAATAGGGTAGACAACTCTTAGTTACTTGATAAAAAATCTTGCAAAACATCCTTGCCATTTTCTAAACACACTTCATAACACAACTTCAAAACAACTTTCAAAACATTGAATTATCTTTTCAAAAAGACACACACCTTTGTATATATTCAAACAAGAATCATTACAAAGGTTGCCTAGGCAAGGCATCTTTTTCAAAACATTTTTTAAAACCACACACACAAAGCACCATTTCAAACAATTGAAAAGCAAAGGCAAGTGATCTAAAACAAGTAACTAAGAGCCCATGGATAACCATGGATGAAAAGGGTGCTAGCACCTTCCCTTTTCATAATTTACCCCCCGAACCCACGAAGACATCTCAAAGGTCTTTCCTGTGCTTTTTGACCTTTCCTTAGGATAAAATAAAAAGTCGGTGGCGACTCTTGCTAAACCGAACAAGTGCGAAAACAAACGCAAAATCCCAAGTCAGTTCTCCCACCGTATCACCAAAACTGGCGACTCTGCTGGGGAATTATCTTGAAAGTGGGGTTACCTTAGGGTTTTAGATCACCTTTAAATGCTTACCTTGTTTTGCTTTGACTGCTTTACTTTTTGGGTTCCTTGTTTGGATTTGTTTTAATCCTACACCCGGATTTAGGGGCACCTTTTAGGTAAGTAGCAATAAACTGTGAGGGAACTGTGCGGGGTATACCGACATGGTTGAAGAAGTAGCTACGTTAGTGTGACATATTTGTGGGTACCGGTAGACTTTGAGTTAATCAAAGAGAATACGGGGCCGCTGAGGGATGTCATGAAGCACTAACGAACTCTTAGAACCTTACTTGACCATCTTGGCCTTTTATTAGGAGTAGTGAGATGACCGGCTTTGGTGCAGTCTGAAGTTGGTAGATACTCAATACTGCACTCATTGAGGATTGTTTTCTTGGAATATTTTGGTCGCCAGTTAAGTGGCTAAACCAAATTAATGAACACAGAAAATAATCCAGTGATATTGAGCTCCTTAGAACCCGGTTTCTATTTTAGGACAGGTTTGAGCCAACTAACTTCAAGAGGGTACTTACCTACAAACCTTATGCAAGCCTAAAACTAAGGACTTGTCGGCTTTGTGTGAATATGATTACCTGTATATACACTTGCTTACTTTTGCATACATGTACATAACATCATAACATCATACCATAGCATTTTCAATAACCATTTCAAGGATCTCGAGGGTCTTTTGATACAAGGTCGCGTTGAACCAGACGTCTACCAAAGGGCAAGAGGTTTCATTTTCCTCTAAACAAACGTCGTCAAAGATCAAGTGCAACAACTTGAATCGGGGGCTATGACCCACTTGACATGGTGAGCTTGATTCTCGTGGAAAGACATCCACCAATACAAAGTTCTCCAATCAAAGATGTTGATCAAAGTTCAATCTCTAATATTTTCTTGTGTTTACCCCGAGAGATCCTCGAAAACATGCATCCACATATCATGCATTGCATCGTAACTGGTTTTCCTTTTCAGGTCTCCTTATTCTCTTACTGTTTATTTCAGTAGAGATGGCTCTAGAGAGGACTGTCAAAGATATCCAGGATCAAAATGGTCAACTTCAAGAAATGTTCTTGAACCTGTCTCAGGGGAAATAAGAAGTGAAAGCTCTCCTCACAAGGGGTATGGTCCTAGGGAATTCAAGCAGTGTTAGGAATGATCAGTTGGAAGAACTTCAGATTGAGCTGGCAACAATGAAGATCCAGATGATGGGACAACTGGTGGGCCAGATGGCTCTCATCCAAGACTTGGCTCAGAGACAAGAAGAGCTCAGGGTTCTCGTCAACAAACTGCTTCGGGACAACCAAGTGGGGAAAACATCTAGGGTTAAAGATCAAGTCATCATTCAACCTCCTTTGAGAGGATAAAACAAGGGAAAGGCTCCTCAACTTGCTTCAGGGTCACAAGCCCAGCAACAACCTCGTCAGCGTCAATAGGGTAATCGGCGTAAGCAAAATACGTCTGGAAGACATTTCTCTGAGACTGACATACCATCATCCCTAATACTAAAACACTTGTTAGAGGTCAACCTGCTTGCTTTAAGGGATCCTATTTGGAAGCCCAATACCTCTACTCCTAGCTATCACCCCGACGCCTTTTGTGTATACCACTCCCATAGTCCTGGACATGACACCGATGACTGTTGGGCTTTGAAAAACAAGATCCAAGACTTGATTGACGAAGGAGTGCTGGAATTCATGCCGGATGGCGAGATGAAAATCTTCCGCTAAGGGTTCTCCACCTGAAATGAAAAAATTTGAACCAAGAGACTTTTGTTCCATTTGAATTTTCAAGTTGTAATTTCTTTTGTTATTCAAACAATTATCTGTTGATGTCAAACTCTGTTTCATTAATGCATTGCATATGTTTGTCTTGAATTCATCCATTCGTTTTCACTATTCTTAAACTATGCTTTCTACTTTCTTTATGATATTTAACTCTTGATAAAAAGCTACAAGCCTTTAGAGGGAGGATGACGAAACAATACCATAATCTCATACAGTATGCTTTTGAACAGACCTTGCTGATGATGTACAAGCATTTCTTTCAAATCGAAAACACTGGAGTTATAAGGAAGATAATCCCTAGTCAACCCCTTCGAGCCAAAGAAGTAGGAGTTTTTTGTTTTAAACACAAATTGAAACCTTTGATTTAAACCTGGGGAAGGGTAGTCTCTCAGATAATTCAAAAGATGCGCATTGAAGTCGCAAACTCGCAGTTCATAATACAACGAATGCCATCAAAAACATTTCCTTTGGAACCAAAAGACAGTGATGGTTCTTTATCTCATAGGCAGACAATCTCTCAAAAGATAAAAGCCCACTGAGCCAAAACCTATAAAGGAGGCTTAAGAAAGCTAGGGCATCCCGCTGACGGTAATATCGAAAACAGGAGTAGTCTGGCAAAAATTAGGGATAACGAATCAAAAGAAAAAGGTCATTATAAATCCTCAACAATATGGAAAATGTTGCAAAATTGATGACTGCTTTCCAATAAATTCAAATGGTGTGGACCATCACCAAAATGTCGTTTCAAACTCGATTAAAGTTCGACGCACAATTAACTGAGTCTAGGATTGAAGAACATCACGAAGAGAGGGTGGATACAAATATACTTTGAGCCTTTATCCTTTGTTTCTTAAACCGTGAACCAAGCCACCTTACAACCCTTCGAAAGTCCTAATTGAAGCATGGGTTAGTTAGAAAGCATACTGTTACAAAAGGTATCCTTACTCCTGTAAGGCTTTTCCCTAAATCTTGTGTTGAATTTGTTTTATAAAAAGTTTTCTGCTAAAAAATGCATTTTTCAAAACTTCGAGACAAGTATAAACTTTGCATTATTTGAATATCATTGTTTGCAAATGTTTTATTTGTTTGACAGCGAAGAAATTCATAACAGTGAATGTTCGGAGAAACGAAAACTCTCTCGATGAATAAAATCACTTCAAGTGGGATGACACTCCCGTTACAAAATCTCCTATCAACAAAAGGGGATTTGATTCGGTATTGTCCAGTTAACCTGGGGAAGTCCAGTCAAGATTTCAACAAATCTTTCAAATTTAACCTGGGGCAGTCCAGTCAAGATTTTAACAAATCTTTCAAAAATTCAGTGAACCTGGGGCAGTCCAGTCAAGATTTCAAGAAATCTCTCAATTGCAGGATAACCTGGGGCAAGTCTCCCTCGCCATCACTTGGGGCATTTAAACGTCAATCTCAACAAAGGGTTACATGCAGTCCAAGTTTCCTGGAAATATCACAAGCATCTGATACTAGGGGCAGTGATGAACCTCTCCGAAATCTTTCTGAAAAGAAATTCAAGCGTCCTTGAGAAGGTTATCACCTCTCTAAACAGACCAGCAGTCATGGGTTTATTTCCCCCATTTGTCAAGGAGTTATTCTCCAAAAAAAATTACATTTCAAATTGATCGGTCGTTCAAAATTTCCTTCATCACCTTCTGGAATTTACAGTCGTTATCAAAAATTCCTTCATCACCTGTTGGAATTTACGGTCGTCATCAAAATTTCCTTCATCACCTGTTGGAAGTTACAGCCACCAACAGAATAACGGACAACTGAAGCTCCTAAAAATATGTTTCTCTCAAGAATGAAAATTCTCATCCTTGAAACCTCAGAAGATTGGTATACTCCCAACCTCCTGACCCTTAACAGAATGAAGATTCTCATCCTTGAAACCTCAAAAGATTGGTATACTCCCAACCTCCTGACCCTTAACAGAATGAAGATTCTCATACTTGAAACCTCAGAAGATTGGTATACTCCCAACCTCCTGACCCTTAACAGAATGAAGATTCTCATCCTTGAAACCTCAGAAGATTGGTATACTCCCAACCTCTTGACCCTTAACAGAATGAAGATTCTCATCCTTGAAACCTCAGAAGATTGGTATACTCCCAACCTCCCGACCCTTAACAGAATGAAGATTCTCATCCTTGAAACCTCAGAAGATTGGTATAATCCCAATTTCCTGACCCTTAACAAAATGAAGATTCTCATCCTTGAAACCTCAGAAGATTGGTATACTCCCAATTTCCTGACTCTTAACAAAATGAAGATTCTCATCCTTAAAACCTCAAGAGATTGGCATACACCCAATTTTATGACCCAAGACCTGAATGAAGATTCTCATTTTGGCTTCCCCAGTAGATTGGCATACACCCAACCTCCTGATATTCCCGACATAATGAAGATTCTCATTTCTCAAAGTGGTATAACATCTGAATTTCTGGTATTCCCGACAGAGTGAAGATTCTCATTCTTAAAGTGGCATACCACCTAAACCTGAACTTCTTCCAGACAGGAATAAGCTTTTTCCAGAATCCAGAGTTTTACTCTCCAACAGGATAGCTACTTTTCAGCAGTATGGCTATTCCCCACAGAATTCTTATTCCCCAAGAAGAACGAAGACTCTCATTCTCAGTACCTCACAGAGTATTCAGATATTCCCCAGTGAAGATCTCCTTAAGACAGGGATCCCCAGTATATTGGCATACAACCCAAACTCCTGATTCCCCAACAGTGGTCCCAGGACTTCTCTTTTTTAACGATCAAAGGATTTTCAATACCCTGCAGTAGTCAAGGATTTACTTCCCCCGGCAGCAGTCAAAGATTTCACTATCCAGGATTCATCTTCCTCGGCAAGACAGCTACTTAGCTTACATGCGCATCCATTACATTCATATCATAAACATTGATGAAGTACAATTCACTACATCATACATATCATGCAACATGACTTTATGTTTTAGCTAACATTTTACCCTGTTTCAGGATAAGATTAAAAGGCTATCGTTAACAATTATCCAGATACAGTACAGATACATCCCAGACACGGCGGTCATTCCAATACTCATTCAGACTTCAGCAACCCGATACAGACTATATACGCTTCAGGCACGACGACCATTCTATCTCTCATTCAGATTCAACTATCAACCACAAGTTCAGATACGCTCCAGACACGGATGCCATTCTGTCCCTTACACCAACAGCTTGATTCTCCAGTGCAATCGCCACGGAAGTCATTCTGTCACTTATTCAGATCCCAGTTACAGTCTCAGATATACTCTAGACATGGAAGTCATTCTGCTACTCATACATACCTCAACTTATGAAAATAGTTTACGGATGCTTCCCAACACGGATGTTAATCTATCGCTTGTTCAGACTCACCTTCTGAAAACAGTTTACGGATTCTCCAAACATGGATGTCAATCTATTGCTTATTCAGACCCCCAGTTCAGAGATGTTCCAAACATGGATACCTTTCTGATACTCACCCACTCACCTACAACAAACATTCTTGGATGGCATCTTTAAGCTCATCTCCGACAAGATTCTGTCACATCTCCAGATGGCCTCTTTAAGCCCATCTCCGACAAGATTCTGTCACATCTCCAGATGGAATCTTTAAGCCCATCTCCGACAAGATTTTGTCACATCTCCAGATGGCATCTTTAAGCCCATTATCTCAACTACGCTTTGACGAGTGCAAATTTTTTGGGCACTCTAGTGTCCAATCATCTTTTACCTTCGAGTCACGAAAGGCAAACTTGCCAATCAAACTCTTCAGGTTTAAGAAGATTGAACAGGGGCAACTGTTGTACCCCAAAATTTGCCCTCCCTTTTTTCACAAGAAATCATAACTTCGGGGTTTGCCCTAATTTTTCAGATTGGCTCAAGAATCGGTCAAACAGACTTTTCTTTATCAGTCAGTCCAAAATTAGGGTTCCCATTGATTTTGAATCAGTCAAACAGACTTTTCTTTATCAGTCAATCCAAAATTAGGGTTTCCATTGATTTTGAATCAGTCAAACAGATTTTTTTCTTATCAGTCTATCCAGGATTAGGGTTTCTATTGATTTTGGTTGAGTTTGGCCCAAGAATTGATCAAGCAGACTTTTCTTTGACGGCAAATCTGGAATTAGGGTTTTTCACTCGTATTTCTCAGAAGAATTTGAATCCACAGTATTTCAATTGACTGTTACATTGTTTTACGCTTGTTCAAGATTTTTGTTTGTTCTCAAAACCTAAACATCTGGGCTAGGAGCTGAGGCTTTTGATTTAAAGTTTAAAGCATTGGTTTGATCAGTGAAGTGAAAGGTGTATGGACGTTTGTTTGTTTAACTGTACAAAGCATATGATTAATTGGAATGTCGGGCGTATTGTGGTTAATACAAGGTTGCGAGATTGCAAAGTTTATTGATTATTTATTTTATCTGAGTTAAAATTATTGGGATGCATTTCCAATTATTTTAATTCAAGAGATTTAAATAATTAAATAGACAGTGCAGAAGAGATAAGGAATTATCTGACAAAGACTTTTTATTTGTTTTAATTGTTGTTACAAATGTTATTTGAATATTGTAAATTTATTTACAATGTTTACAATAATATTTATTACAATAATTGAAAAGAAAATAAATCTAAAATCTAAGTCTCTTGAAGTCTTCTATCTTCTACTGCTTCTTCCATTATCTAACTGGTATTTAACTGCAAAGACAGAAAAAAGAAATCAGTACAGTTAAATAAAAAAATCATTTTCAGGCAGATAAATATAAAGTCATCATTAAAGATTGTTGGCCGGAATCAGATTATTTTGGTTTCATCATGTTTTACTCGTCCTCTTTGCAAATCACAAGAAGATTTCTCTTCTTGGTTCACAAAGAGGAAAGTAAAATATTTTTGCAAGCATACAATCAATTAAATGCAAAGATACAAGGCACAAGGCTGCACACAAAGAAGGCACAAGGCTGGACAATGTCAAATTGGACAGCATATTGCATTAGTCAACCAAGTTGCACAAAAGCAAACCAAGTTGCAGAAAAGCAAACTAAGTACACAAAACTGTCAACCAAGTACACAAGCTGTCAAAAAACTGTCAATCCAGAAAATATGGAAGTACAATGCGGAGATAAACCAAGATACAAGCAAGCAAGCTTGTCAAAACATCTCATCATGTTCTGGCCAATAAAACTTTTCAGAATAAAGATATATTAAGCAATTTAAAAATGCTTTATGGGGAGAGAAAGAGAGTGAAGTAGAAGGTTTTGCAGTTTTGGCAGGCTTAAAAGGATAAGAATAAATAGAACAGTTCTAACAGTTCAGAAAAAGGCCACAAAAATTGGAGCTTGCTTTCAAAACCAGAAGCAAACTGCAAGCAAACCACAAGCAAAACTCAGCAAACCTGCCTGTACCAAACAAATAAAACCTTCAACCTGTACTAAACTCAAAAACTGCAAGCTGATATCAAAAACACCAGTCTTCCTGCATAACTAAAGGCCTCCAAACCTGTGGCCTGTACAACTGCAAGTTATCAAACTGGCAAAACCTGCAAAAAACAAGAACTCAGTAGCCTGCCTGCCTTACCAACAAGAAGCCTGAAGCCTGCCTCAAATTAAACTGCAAGTTATCAAAACCTGCCTCAAAAACAAAAGCAAGTAAGCTCAACAAAATACCCAAGCCTGTCTAAAACTACACAAGCCTACCTTACCAAACAAGCCTTCAAACATGTCCAAGTACATAACAAACCTGTAAAAACTGCAGTTCAATCCAAACTCAACAAAGACAAGCAAACACCAAATGCTCATCAGTCTGCCTTCACAAAAGCTCAACAAAGAACAAATAAGTTCACCATCATCAAACATCCAAATCAAGAACAACAAATAGCCCTTTTCAGTTCAAGTTCATCATCACAAAAAAGCATAAGCCAAACCAATAACAACAAGCATCCTCAAAACGAATCCATCATCGAAAGCCAAATACTCAGGGAAGAAGAAGAGGAAAAAGCCAGAAAGGAAGTCAACAACAAGCAAGTATCAGAAATAATGTTCATCATTAACAATCAGTAAAATAACCTTCATCATCAAAAGCCAACGTTCAGATAATAAGAAGAGAGAACTCAGCATTCAAGTGTTTTCAGAAATATCTCATCATAAAACAATTCAAGAAAAGCTAAAAATACAAAGTACCAAACAACGCTCTTGTCATCATGCTCTTCCCTCCTCCGGCCACCTGAGTGTACCGCCATTCCACCCTCCGTCCATTCCCCAAAGACAAAGCCATCAAGGTATCAATTTCCCTCTTTCTTTTTGTACCTCACACAAACACAAGCATCAAAGATCAAAACATGCAAAAATTAAACATGCACAAACCTAAACCCTAAAACGCGTTTAGAATGAATAATACCTTTTTAAATCGCCGCCTTGTGCAATCACGGGGAGGAAAGGGTGGAGGTAGTACTCCGGTAGCCTAAGGCGAGGGGAGAGGACATCAGTTTCTCTGGGTGTTTGAGAACGATGAAGAGGACGAAGAAGAGAGAAGGAGCGGCGCCGTTCATGAACTGCAAACCTAATTCTGAAAACGCAAACCAAACCCTAAAAAAAATTTGTTAAACATTGCCATTGGGCTTTTGCCCCTTGAACCAAACTAAGGCCCAATTACTTTCAGCGCCTGCACCCCCCTTTAGTCTAACTATGTTTCTTTTATTTGGGCCAAATACGTTCCTCAAAGTCCATTTAACTTCTTTTTTTATATTTTTGAAAACCAATACTTTTTTATTTTATCACCACATTTTCATAACCTAATTCTCTTTGTTAAATAAAAATAACATATTAAATCTTTGTATAAAATATTCTTAATAACTCTTTTTAATATTTATTGCATTTAAAGGTATATAACTAATAGATTTTTAATAATTTGTCTTTGTTTTAAAACTTTTTGTTTAATTAATCTTTTTATATAAGTTTCTAAAAAACATTAACCAAAAACACAAAAAAATAATAATACTTAAGTCTTTAATTAGGTTAATATTTTATTTATTTATTTGTAAATAGATATACACATCTCATAAACTCTTTAATTTTCATCATCTTATATCTTGTTACAATTTTACGTTGAGAATGCGACGATTCGATTTGGTTGTAACATAATATTTGGACATTACTATTCTGACAAGACTCATCCCCATTTGTAAATAATTTGTACCCCCATCCCCGGATACTCTTTTGTAATAACTTAGACTTTAAATTCCCGCAATTTATCGCTTTTCATATAATGTATAGTAATTAGGGTTTGTATGCGAAGATTCAAAGTCAACCGCTAGATAACCTAATACAAGATAAATGCATGAAAATCAATACACCATTCACACTTGCACCTCTAGGGTAACCTCACTTGTTGCCTCATAAAATGCAATCATGTCCCTCGAGTATGAGACACTCTAGCAAATGTCCCTTCGATAAACAAAGATCGTAGTCCCTCGATGACCCTCGATGTTGCATTTGATAAAACGATCTCGTCCCTTACAAAATTGTTAGAGCGTCTCACAAGTTTCCTTCAATGATTGTATACGATGACCCGCGCCTATCTCGTTTAACATCCTAACGCAAGGTTGTTCACTAAATACAATGGTGAAACAACACTATTAAAAGGGTTAAGACATAAGAAAGATCTTTGAGTAAAATAGGGTAGACAACTCTTAGTTACTTGATCAAAAATCTTACAAAACATCCTTGCCATTTTCCAAACACACTTCATAACACAACTTCAAAACAACTTTCAAAACATTGAATTATCTTTTCAAAAAGACACACACCTTTGTATATATTCAAACAAGAATCGTTACAAAGGTTGCCTAGACAAGGCATCTTTTTCAAAACATTTTTTAAAACCACACACACAAAGCACCATTTCAAACAATTGAAAAGCAAAGGCAAGTGATCTAAAACAAGTAACTAAGAGCCCATGGATAACCATGGATGAAAAGGGTTCTAGCACCTTCCATTTTTATAATCTACCCCCCGAACCCACGAAAACATCTCAAAGGTCTTTCCTGTGCTTTTTGACCTTTCTTTAGGATAAAATAAAAAGTCGATGGTGACTCTCACTAAACCGAACAAGTGCAAAAACAAACGCAAAATCCCAAGTCAGTTCTCCCACCGTATCACAATTACCCTCACAAATAAACCATTGTTCCCCGAGTAAGACACATGGCCATAGAGTTTATACTGTTTAATTATTACATATCCAAAAAACAAGAAAGACAATTACTTCTGAATAAAAGTAATTGGTACAAAGTCCTTTATCGTCCAGTTACTGGGTCCACCGTTGGTAGTAGGGAAGATCCAGCTATCCATGCCATACTCATTATCAGCATCTTCCGTGGCGGAGACAACGTCAATAACATTAATTCTCGAGCCGTGCTTGGGCATGGGTGAAATTATGACGTTGGGAATCTCAGGGGGATCGAATTTAATCTTTTTTGCCTCTATTAGATCCTGCACCTTGTTCTTCAAAGCCCAACAGTCGTTTATGTCATGCCCCAGAGTCTCAAAATGGTAGGCGCATCGAGCATTTGGATTGTAGCGGGGAGAGGTAGTATTAGGATTCTTCGGAGCTTCTTTCAGATTTACCAGATTGGACTTTAATAATTACGGCAAAACTTGAGACATAGTCATGTTTATCCGGGTAAATTGTCTTACCGGCCTTTCTACTCTAGGCTTATTATTCTTTTGTTGAGTAGGTACAGGTTTAGAGATCATAACAGCCTCTACCACTAGACGGTGTTCAGTTCTATCCTGATTCCTTTGGTTGTACACAACACTAACCTCTTTTTTCCCATAAAATGGCTTCCTTTCTACATTGGAGGACGCATCCTTCTGGATCTTTCCACTCTTAATTCCAACTTCCACTCTTTCTCCTGTCAAGATCAATTCAGTGAAGCCGACTGAGTAGTTTCCAATCGGGTGATTGAAAAACGGACCAGACAAGGTACCCAAAAACATATCCACTAGCTCCCTATCAGACAAGGGGGGTTGGACTCCTCCTGCTAAATCCCTCCACTTTTGAACATAGTCTTTATAGCCCTCGCTCGAACCCATAGACATACTTTGGAGTTGTGTATGGGTGGGAGCAAGGTCTGCATTATACTGATACTGCTTGTAGAAAGCAGTAGCCAGGTCTTCCCAATTACGGATGTTGGCCCTTTCGAGCTGGTAGAACCATTCTAGTTGAGTTCCGGACAGACTATCCTGAAATAAGTGGACCCATAAGTCCTTGTCAGTAGTGTGAGGATGTATCTTCCTCACATAATATCGGAGGTGCATCTTGGGACATGAAACCCCATCATATTTGGCGAATACCGGCACCTTGAAATTTTGTGGGATGACAACCCCATAAACCAAACCCAGTTCTTCAAAATCCAAACCTGGTATCTTTCGAACCTCTATTGCATTCAAACGATCCTCCAGCTGTTTGTATTTTTCATCAACAGGAGGATATTGTTCCTTATCATAGTCAGATTCATCATCAGATTCTTTTGGACTGGAGTCTTCCTCTCTTGTTTCCTCCTCTTGATTTTTTCCTTCCATTGATGAAGTTATCAGTTCAAAGGCTCGATGCACTGGTCCTCTGATCCTTCTACCCAAGCTCACCATACCAACTAGTTTCCTTGGCTTCTTCTTCTCTTTAACAAGCAGGGCTTTCAGTTCTTCTTGCTCCTTGGTCAGAGCCACGATTATCTATTGAAACTGGGCTTTCTGAGTCTGTAGATCCTTCACTGTTTGTTCTAGAGCCATTGCTGAAATAAACAGCGAAAAGGATGAGAAACCTGCTTTGAAACCTTCTTATGCAATGATATGTATGATATATGTATGCAATGTTTTCAAGGATTTCTAAGACTCAAATTTGCTTAAACAGAAAGAGAACAAACATTAATTATATTAAGATATTTTATTGATCACAATAATGCCTCTTGGGCTTACAAAGGGAACAAAGCAACAATAAAATTTTCCAAGCAAACGGAAGACTTCAAGCTTCCCACAGGCGCATCCTCTTTGGTGCAATGTAGACATTTATGCTCCTCTCCTCGTGAAGTAACCGGGTGAGCTCTAAAACCTTCTTCTCGCTGGCGTAGAATTGGGTTTCGAAAGTGTCTTGTTCTTCTTTGAGTTGGATCCAGAACCTCCGTAACTCCTCAAGATCAGTTGGCATGTTAGGATGAAGAACGACGTAAGGAGTGTCTCCCTCAGCAACTGGCTCCATAATCACAGGTAAAATGGCAGAGTAAGGCATCATAAGACATTTAGCACGCGCTCACACCCATTTAAGGTAAGGCTCAAGAGGGATGGAATTATTGTGCCCCATTGTCTTGCTATCAACTCTGTTTATCATTCCCTAAGCTCGAATAAACCTCTTACGATAACCCTGAACATCATTATCATAGTCAAATGTGATTCCTCGGACGAGTGTGTCGTGAGGACCATCCCTTCTAGCATAACCAAACGGTCGCAATGTCAAACAAGGATTATAAGTGATTCCTCCCCTAATGCGTAAGAGAGGGACATTCAGGAATTCTCCACAGCGATCAATGATGGTAACATTCTCCGAGGATCACGAACACCAATGAATATTTGAATGTGTAAGGGACATCAGCCTATGAGACCATCTCATAACCTGCTCATTTATCAGAATAGAGCGGGGTAGGTGAGAAATAAACCACCTAGCCAATAGAGGAGGGCAAAACAGAAGGGTCCCTCTTCTCTTTAGAGTGCGAGTATGCAGAGAGTGTAGAATATCCCCAAGTAAGGTAGGTACCGAATTATGAGAAAACAATCTTGACCGCATTCACATCTATGAGTTGGTTCGTGTTAGGGAATAGTATCATCCCATAGATGAGAAGGGAAAACACCTCTTCAAAAGCTTGTAAATCCAGGTTATCCCAAAAGCAGTGAGCTTTCTAAAATAGAAACTTAACTGGAAATCCTTGGACACCTCTTCGGGTTTCCCAATTTGCTATTACACCAGACCGTTGTAAAGACAGAGCTTAAGCAGTCTCTTCAGGCTTTGGGTTTCTTTCCGTACCGTTAAATGGTAGATGATTAAGGATAGGTACCCCCAATAACTGAGAAAACTCCTCCATAGTAGGCACTAACTGGTAATCAGGAAAAGTGAAGCAGTGGTGCAACGAGTCAAAGAACTGAAAGAGCACCTTTAACATTTCTTCATCAGGGGTTAAATTGACCAAGTTAAGAAGGCGACCATGTTTTTCAGTGAAGGGAGAAATTTCAGGGATCCTTGATGCTAATTCCTTCAGTTGAGAAGGTACTTTCATAAGTTTTATTTGGATAGTGTTCCTGCGAGCGGATGTCATGTCCTACAAAACAAGACAAAGATAAGCCCTAGAAAATCCTTGAAATGGTTAGTATGATATGCCATGTTTTGATGTCATGATTATGCTAAGAAATCACATATGTAGCAAGCACAAGCAAATCACACAAGAGACCTTAGGTTTAAGGCTTGCATGGGTTTTAAGGTAGTACCCTCTTGAAGTTGGATTGGTTTAACCTGTCCTATAAATAGTAATCGGGTTCTAAAGGATCTCAATATCACTGACCTTTCCCACAAGCTTTGTTCGATAAGCGACTGACTTGCAACCAAACAAAACTCAAGAGTCAAATCTCAATGAGTGTAGCATCGAGTATCTGCCGACTTTGGGAATACACCAAAGACGGCCATCTCGCTACGTCCTAATGGCCAAGTTGTTCATTTAAAGGTTCTAAGGTCAATTGACGCTTCATGACACCATGCAGCGACCCCATATTCTCCTTGATTAACTCAAGGGCTACCGGTACTGTTCTACCCCAAAATTTGCCCTCCCATATTTATCAAAACATTGCAAGAAAAATCCTCTAGTTGCTCAAGGTAGTCCAAGGGTTGGCCAGACAAGCTCTCTCCTAAGGCAGTCTACCCCAAATTAGGGTTTCATGTTGCATCAAGATCCTTGAGTCCAAATGACCCCAAGTGCTCACCAATGTCCTAATATGTTCTCAAGATCATCCATGTCAAGTTTCAAGCCTTGCAGAGGAAGTTTTCTCAGTCAATTGCTCAAAGGTCCAAAAATTGACTTTGTTAGGGCAAAAGTCAACTGTGACCTACATACAGTCAAACTTCAAGATTTTTTGTCAACATTCTCATTTTTAAGTATATTTCATAATTTGATCAAGGTTTGATCATGATTCATCAAGGATTGCTCATAATTCATCAAGACTCAAAAGTTTCTAAGTTAGGGTTTTGCAGGAAAAGTCAACTCAACTTTGACCAAGCATAACTTTCTCATACTTTATGAGAAATGACCCATCCAAATCTCATTTTGAAGAGGATGAAATTCCCTACAAAACATCTTCATCTCCCAAGATCAAAATATGCACTCAGAAGAAGTTATGAATTTGGACATTATAGGTCATTTTGAAAAGTCAACAAAAACACCTTTTTTGTCAAAGCTTCTAACTTGAGAATGGAATATCAAATTGAGATGAGACCAAAAGGGTTGGTTAGAGGAAATCTCAAGATTTCTAAAAAGTCAAATAACACCTCCAAAGAGTCAAAATTGAGGAAGTTATGCATTGTTGAAGTTGACCTTTTTTGCAAATTGCCAAAAGTTAACTATGCTCAAAACTTCAAATTTTGTCAAATGGGCCCATTCTTTTTCACTTATTTTGAGTTGGCATTATAGCCCACGTGCTCTAGCTTTGGCCATGTGTCCATATCATATTTTTGTTAATTGTTTTGATTTTTATTTGAATTAATTTGAATTAAATCAAATAAAATCAAATATATTGAAAACCAAAGATCTTTTGATGATTTTAGGCTTCATTGGACAGCTAGCACCGTTCCAAACTCGTATCAAAGCAATTGTGTACAAAAATATTGCAAAGGAATCAATTTTGGAAAGTTTTAAAGGAGGATCAAATCAAATATCAATTTTATTGAAAGAGGAAGATTTGGGCAAGGCAATCAACCCTAATGCATTGTGTGGTACATAAGGGTTACGTGCAAACAAAAATCAAGGTTGGAGATCAGTCATAGATCAAGAGCAAAAACTGAAAAATCAAGCCAAAAGTGTGAGTTCGAAATCACTCCTAGAGGCAGTTTCAAGGCTTGATACTTCTCCCAATCGCTTCCTGGAAATCTCAGGAACCTAAAGCAATCAAGACCACGCGTGTTCAAGCCCCCTAGTGCACTGTAAGTCATTCACGGAACCACCTTTTTCTTGAAATCGATTAGCTTCATTCTTGCATCTATAATGAAAAATAATTGCATATTCTTTATCACCATGATGTTTGCAAGCTTTTGCCAATAGCCAATTTCATTTATCTGACCTATATCGTGTTTCACCATAGTTAGGGTTTCGAGTTTTCTTTTAGGGCTTTTTGTTTCAGGAATAATTGGCCTTCACAATGGCTATGGTTGTGATCAAAAGAAGATGACGAGTCTAACCATGGTCTTAGAATCCATTTCCATGGCCTGTAGGAGATTTTTGAATAAGCTTGACTTGTAGCAACGAACAACGTCTGTAGGTATAGGTATTTGGACTTTTAGCAACGGTGCCATGACAGGGATGAAGACGTGGCCAGATCCCATTGGTTTGTTTGAACGAAGCGCGCATTTTTTCTTTTCTTGTCCACTAACTTTGTTTTTTTATATTATATTTAATTCTTAGTGTATATACAAAGACAACCAACAGCTCAGTTGGTCACAGGCCATTGGAATTTGCCTTGGGGCCTGGGTTCGAATCCCAGGTCCCCCTATTTACTCCATATTATTTGTTTTCAGGTAATTCAGTACAAGCGTGGTCAGGAGATCCACCATGGACATTCACCATCCAACACGCCAGATGGCCAGATGGCCAGATCTGGTGGCCAGCATTGAAGGTGTACTATAGGCCAAGTCAATACACGCGCGCTGGATTGAAAAAGTCAAATGGATCAGTACAAATGGTCCAACATCCTTGCTATTCACACCCCAATAATCAGGCTCATTCCTCTCTCTTTCTATATTTTGTTTATTTTCATTTAACTATTTTATTTTTATCTAATTTAATTACTAACCAAATTAATTTTCCTTTTTATCAAAAAAATCACAAAAATATTTTTACCTAATTAAATTTCAGAATTTTATTTTTCATTAATAAATATTAATTAATTAATTAGGTTAATTAATTAGGTAACCTTAATTTATTTTGTAAATAAATAAAATCAATTAGAATTACTAGGTTTTAACACTAATTTAACCATTTTATTTTCTTTCCTAAAATAACAAAAAACTCCAAAAATATGTCATTTAATATTTTTTATTTATTAATTTATTTAATAATTAATTTAGCATTTAATTTTAGGATTTAATTTCATTTCTTAATAAATAAATAAATAAATAAAAAACAACCAAAAACATTTTCTTTAATTAAAAGGGTCAAAACCCTAATTTCGCATTCGATTTAAATTCTCATCGCGCGCTTTATTTTTTTATCCAATATTGTATCTGCTCCCGGTTTGTAATAAATAATTAGGACGTTTATTTTTCTGCTTTTTAAATTTCAAAGGGTTGCTTTTGGCGATGTAAATACCTGACGCCTTGTAATAATTTAGTTTAGATTCCGCATTTTAAATTCTGCAAATTATACAACTGTTAGATGTTTGATAATAGGGCTTGCATGACAAGAATGAATGCCTAATTTAAAAAAACAGTTAGATCACCCTAAACATGTGTAAAGATAAAAATAACTTAAATCAACACACTCGCACATGCGCACTCCTAGGGTACATCCCACTTGGATGCCTTCGTAAACGGTCATTGAGTATAGGTTGTTTTAGAGGTTGCCCTCTTGTCTAAAAGATCATAGTTGCCTCGAAATGGTTGCCTCGGATATTGTTGCCTCAAACAAATGATCTAAGACATTAGGGTTACCGCTAAGACATCCTAACATTTCTTTAGTGACCGTATGTCCCTCTTTCGAATTGACCCTCAAACTCCAACGACGGTGCTACCTACTCATTGATAGTGGGATAGCATTGTCTAAAGGAAATTAGCATAGAACGATTCCTTTTTCGAGTAGGTAGATTAGCTCTTAGATACTTGCTCATCCAAAACAAAACTTTTTTTTCACACTTACACTCCTTTTCAAACAAAGTTTTCAAAAACACTTCATTACACTCTTGAGGACAGAAGCAAGAGTTAAATCGAAGTTAATGCAAAAACTTTTCAAAATCCACAAACACAAAGAAAACAATTTTGAAAACAATGAGCAAGTACCTAAGAGCCCGTAGATAACTACTGATAGAAAGGGTGCTAATACCTTCCCTTTCTATAATCTACCCCCCGTACTCAGAAATATCTCGAAAAAGGAATTTTTTTGTGCTTTTTTCCTTTCCTTGTTGGATAAAATAAAAGTCGGTGGCGACTCTTGCTTACCGCGACATTTTGCGAACACAAACGCAAAACGCAAACCAGCATTCCAAAAAAACAGTCAGTTCTTCCACCGTATCACAGAACTGGCGACTCTGTTGGGGAACTTATAAGTGGGGTGTACCTTAGGATTAGTTCATATTGTTTTCAATTGTTTGATCTGTTTGCTTTATTTTTGTGGGTTTGAATTGGAGTTACTATAGATCCTAACCCGGATCTGGGGATACCTTTTAGGTAAGTAGCAATAGACTACGAGGGAATTGTACGGTGTAGACCGATACGGTTGAAGCAGTAGCTACGTTGGTGTGGCACTTTAGTTTGTACCGATATCCCTTGTGGTGGAACAAGGAGAATATGGTGCTTCTAAGGGGTCATTAAGCACCAACTACCTTAGAACCTATAATTGACCAACTTGGCCATAAAAAAGTAGAAGTATGCTACACTCATTGAGACCAAACTCTCGTGATGATTCCGGCTGCAAGAAAAGGTTGCTAAACTGGAATTATGACCGATCGAGGGTGGTCAGTGATATTGAGATCCTCTAGAACCCGATTACTATTTATAGGAAAGGTTGAACCAACTAAAATGAAAGAGGGTAATACCTAAACTCCATGTCAGCCTGAAATCTAAGGGATATCTGTGTGACTTGTTTTCCCTTACCATGTTTGCTATTTGTGAATACTTGTGATGTGTTTCTATCATGACATCATGCATCATGACATTGCATGCATATTGCATTGGACTAACCATTTCAAAGACCAATGGGATTCATCTTTGTTCTGTTTTGCTGATCATGGCATCTATGCGTAGAAACACTACTCGGATCAGCTTTGTACATATTCCTACTCAGCTTAAGGATTTAGTTTCCAAGGTTCCTGACACTTCCTCTTTTGGTAAAAGACATGGTCACCTCCTCAGTCTAGTCACTTCCAAGCTGGATGAATAGATGATGAGTGTCTTATTCCAGTTCTTTGATCCATTGTACCACTGCTTTACCTTCCCGGACTATCAGTTGGTCCCTACCTTGGAAGAGTTCTCTGATCTACTTGGTATTTCTATTCTAGAGCAGACGCCATTTACAGGTTGGGAGATAGATCTTAAGCCAGAGGATGTTGCTACATCCCTACATCTGACAAAGGTTGAGGTAATGTTTAATTGGGAAACTCGGAGTGGGACAAAAGGCTTCTTGGCTAAGTTCTTGGTGGATCAGGCTAATCAGTTCTGGGAGAGGTTAGACTTTCAGGAGTTTGAAGACATCCTGGCTCTTCTTATTTATGGTCTGGTTCTGTTTCCAAATTCAGATTCCTTTGTTGACGTGAATGCGGTGAAGATTTTTATGTCCCGTAATCCAGTGCCCACTCTCTTGGGTGATATTCTGCACACTCTCTATGCCCGTACTGCTCGGAAATGGGGAACCCTTATGTGTTGTGCACCATTGCTGGCGAGGTGGTTTATTTATCACCTCCCTAAATCAGTTTTGAAGGTGGGAGAACTGACTTGGGATTTTGCGTTTGTGTTTGCAAATGTTTCGGTTTAACAAGAGTCACTACCAACTTTTTATTTTATCCTAAGGAAAGGCCAAAAAGCACAGGAAAGACCTTTGAGATGTTTTCTTGGGTTCGGGGAGTAGATTATAGAAAGGGGAGGTATTAGCACCCTTTCTATCCATGGTTATCCATGGGCTCTTAGTTACTTGCTTAGATCACTTGCTTTGAATTTTCAATTGTTTGAAATGGTGCTTCGTGTGTGATTTTGAAAGATATTTTGAAAAGAGGCCATCATTGTGGCAACCATTGTAATGATTCTTATTTGAATGTATAAAAAGGTGTTTTTGTCTTTTGAAAAGTTTTCAATGTTTGAAAGTAGGGTTTTGAAATTGTGTTGTGAAGTGTGTTTTGAAAGTAGCAAGGATGTTTTTGCAAGCTTTTGATCAAGTAACTAGGAGATATCTACCCTATTTTACTCAAAGATCTTTCTTATGTTTCTAACCCTTTTAATAGTGTTGTTTCACCATTGTATTTGGTGAGCAACCTTGTGTTAGGATGTTAACGGGACAGGCGCGGGTCATTGTATAGACCATGATAGCAATAGTGTCAAGTATATTTGGCAATTTTCTTGAGGGACTTGATCATTTTGTTTAGGCAACTCAGATAGCATCATCGAGGGACTATGATCTTTTTGATTATTTTTATTTTGCCAAAGTACTCAACATGCAACCATGGCCCATTTTTGAAGGCAACAAGTGGATTGTAACCCTAGGGGTGCAAGTGTGCATTGTGTTTGTTTTTCATGCATATTTATCTTGGATTAGGTCAAACTAATTGTTGATTTTAATTGCATACAAACCCTAGGTCTAAACATGGCATAATTGAAAGCTTTTAAATGTGCGAGAATTTAAATGCTACACTATTACAACATGATATAGGGAGGGGGTACAAATTTGAATTGGGAGTATTTGACAAGAAAATAAATTCTAAGTTATTACAACCATATCGAATGTATAGGTAATATTTAAATGTACAACAATTGAATACAATACAATTAAATAAATGTCAAATAAAAGGTATTATGCACAAAATGATTTTTATGTATACAAAAAAATATTTTTTCAATGTGAAATGTAAATAAAATAAAAAAGGATCTATTTTAATTATTTTTCTATTTTAGGACAAGAAGCCCTAGTTCTTAATAAATAATATTATTTATTAGTTATATACAATAATATACCAATTTATACAAAAAATAAAAGTATATTATAAAAAATGATATTTTTAATACACAATATTAATAAAAATGAAAATGTGGTATTTTTGTATTTTTTACCTAATTATCTAATAAAATAAAATGTATAAGTATATATAAATGTATATATATATATATATATATATATATATATATAAATATATATATATATATATATATATAAATAAATATATATATATATATATATATATATATATATATATATATATATATATATATATATATATATATATATATATATATATATATATATATATATATATATATATATATATATATATATATATATATATATATATATATATATATATATATATATATATATATATATATATATAAATAAATATATATATATATATATGTATAAGTATATATAAATGTATATATACTTATAAATAAATGTATAAGTATATATATATATATATATATATATATATATATATATATATATATATATATATATATATATATATATATATTAAACATAAAAACAAAAAATTCATTATTTACAAAAAAAAATGAATATTTTCAAGAAAATGTTTTCAAATATAAATAAAGATAATAAATGAAAATAAGTAAATTTTTTGTATTATTTTTGAGTTTTGTTTAAAAAAAGAAAATAGTTTATTTACATATCACTACAAGAAAATTGACAGATTGCGACAGGTATTTTTGTAGATTACGACGGTTAAAACCGTCGCAATTTGCTTTCCACGACGGTTGCTTTACCGTCGCAGAAGTGTGTGTCCCCAACCTATTTCGCGACGGTTACAAAAACTGTCGTTCAAGTTTACGACGGGTTGATACCGTCGTGACTATCTTTTGAGTTTCTTTTAATTATTGATGGCGACGGTTCGATACTGTCGTGAATATCTTTTGAAATTGATTAAATTGTTTATGGCGACGGTTCGATACCGTCATGACTTTTGTTGATTATTTTTAATTGTTGATTACGACGGTTCGGTACTGTCGCCATGACTTTTGTTTATGTCTTGATTTTTTTTTATTTTTCTATTATATATATTTTTTATTTAAATTATTATCTATGTAAAAAATTTTAAATATAGTTTTTTTTTGTGTTATTTTTTTCTTTAAATTATTTCTTCTTTAATATATTTATTTATAGTATTATTTTTTGTTTTATTTTCTATCACTTTGTAATATAGTAAAAATAATTTCAATAAAAAATATTTAACATCAAATAAGCATTATAATATCCAAAAAAATGTGTGTTCCATAATCATGTAAAATGCGAGTTCCATAATCATGTCAAGTAGTACAAAAAACCCAAAATATATCAATTCCTAATCTTATAATAATAAGTATCATTATGCCAAAAATACATGAGAAAGTTCACAATCTAATTATCTCGATCATAGCAAAGTCTAATTTGTCCCCCCTGAAGTTCCATTATCTCCAATACGGTAGCTAGACTCAGATGAACGTCTACCATCAGCGGGTGATTCCAATCCCTAAAAAAATGTATTAAAATAATAATCTTGGTTAAAAGGAGCTCCATTTTGAGAAGCCTTCAATAATATCTATTGTTATTACATGTTAAGGGTAAGACAAATCACTAAACATATTTAGAAAAAACTAGAATTGTAAACTCACTTCAGCTAGAGCACGGGCTTCCTTGAATGAACTTGATTCATCAACATCTTTAAATCTTTCAAAAGCATTCTTCTGCATTGTTTCTTCTGGAGACACATCTACAAAAGCTGCAATAAATAAATATTTATCAAGAAAATTTTAATTCCAGCAAATTTATATGGACACACTTCACAATTTGTTATAATTCAAAGCAGTATGTTTCCATTACAAGTGACTTAAGAAACTGTAGAGCCATTAACTAACATGATAGCATGCAAGCAAGGTTGAGAAAATAATAGGTATGCACACACTAATGAATAATCCCAAATGATACAAACATAAATTCAAAGACATTCACCTGACAATTAGACATTAGTTAGTGACACATTCAACGGAAAACTAAAACAGCTGATGTCTATTTAGGGAGCACTATCAAGTTTGTCAGAGGATACTTGCATGCAAGCAAAGCTTAAAAATAATGTTGTGGCATAGGCTCACTCAAGCTATTATAAGTTTATAACAAAAAGAAAGCTGCAAGATAGTATACATGGAAAGACTAGTAATGCGCCTATGGTAGGATGAACCAATCGACAACAGTGATTTGGGTATAGCTTTTACTTAAATTCTTAGAGCCACATATACATCTGATAGTGGACACGGAATCACACTACTTATAAATTGAAAATGTAGTACATGTCATCCAACAAGAAGAAAAATGGGAGTCATGAACAGAGATTGTATGTTACCGGATTTTTTGGGTTCATTCTTTACTTCCACTTCTTCTTTAACATTAATGTCTGGGGCCGAGGCTGCTGCTTCTACTTTGGTTGAAGGTATGTCTACTGTGACAGTAGATTGAGAGGCAGTTCTTGCAGAAGTTGCTTGAGATTGATTACCAGCAAAGCCAGCAGGTGTAGCGGGCCCTGAAGCTGAAGGAATGGGAAAGGGGAAGGGAGATCCAGGGGAAAAGGCACCACTGTCAAATGGATGATTATTTTGTGTATTCATCTGGCCCATCATGGTGTTTAAAGCTTGTTGCATTGCATATTTCTGAAAAAAGATTAAAACACAGATGTTGAAATTGTATGAAAAGGGTACCAAAGAGTTACAAGGTTAGTTGTTTCCAGTTCTACAAAGAAACTACAAAAGATAAGGTTTGACAAAAAACTGTTTGTTGCAACTTCGTGTAAAATTTGAAGGTGAAAAGACTTGTTCCTTTCCCTCGGCCAATAAATCATTCATCTGACTTGATATGCTCCCAATATCTTACCATAAGTTGTGTTTCATGATTAGAATGAGACTGTGTCTGATCTGATTGCTGCCATGGATTCCTTATACTTGAAGCTTGGTTTGTGTCACCTTTTCGCCTGATTTGAGATCTCAGGTCTGCTGTCTTACTCTCCACCATTGTTCTTCCATCCTGAGGAAATCAAAGAAGTTACATTGAAGATATATAACAATCATCGATGCGCACTATCAAACACATGAAATTCAGATAAACACATCAACAGATAGATAGATAGAGTTACCTCATAAGCCTTCTCACTGATGTTGTTTCCTGACTATTTGAAGAAAAAATGCTAGCAAAAGTATGCACAGTGACCTTCCCCTGCACTGAATTCAAAATGTTAATACAATGTCGAATATTTGTAATGAAGGAGTTTTCCAAACCAACCTCCTCACAGACACAGTGACAGGAAAGTTACACACAAAACATGAGTATCAAATACTCCCATGGTCTTAATTCCTCAGTCCTCACATTGCAATCAGGTAGAATAAATAAATGAATGTATGTTAGAAAACATGCATATATTTCTCAAAACAAGAGAATCTCATCTAAGACTATAACCCTATAAACAAAAAGTGTGATCATTTTGCTGCAGATCTGAGTAGATCACAAATTTAGTACCAGACCTCAAGTTCAAAATGTAGTAGTAATAATAATGCATTATGCATATACATGATGTTAATTTTATGCATGCTTCTACCTTATAATGTAGCATAGTTGCTTCAAAAGAGAGAGGCTAATGCTACATTACATAATAACATGGCACTTTCAAATTTCTTTGGCTTCTAAATGCAAATTCAAATAGGTAAATAACAAACTGATTAATACCATATCATCATCATCACGGATAAGTCCCTTATCGCTTCCTTCTCGTTCCCTGAGTAATTTATTTTCTTCTTCAAGTTGAGCACAGCGCGCTTTAGCAAATGCTAAATCCGCTTTAACGGTTTTTAGCTCACGAAGAAGTAATTTTGCTTTTGCTGCTGTTGCCAATGCCACCTGAAATCAAAACAAAAGAAAATGTAGCTTGTTTGGTTACATAAGAATTTAACAGAACTTGGATAGTAGAATATGTATGTTCCATATGTGAACTAAATTTAAATTCATCACATGAGAGGGACTAAGAACAGATTCTACTAAGTTAAAATGTATTAACAATTCCAAAATCATTATAAGATGTTCTATCATCTATGCCTACACTATAACAACTAACGAGACTGCAACCATTATACATGATTACACAGTTGGCACCTTACGTCTCGGGATTGCTTAAGTTGTGTTTCATGATTAGAATGAGACTGTGTCTGATCTGATTGCTTCCATGGATTCCTTATACTTGAAGCTTGGTTTGTGTCACCTTTTCGCCTGATTTGAGATCTCAGGTCTGCTGTCTTACTCTCCACCATTGTTCTTCCATCCTGAGGAAATCAAAGAAGTTACATTGAAGATATATAACAATCATCGATGTGCACTATCAAACACATGAAATTCAGAAATGTTGAAGGAAAATCAGTAACAAGACCATCAACACATTCGTCTTTTGCTATAAATTGTAGGTAATCAGCAGTAGGATCATAGTTATAATCATAGCTTGAAAAGAAATCATTCACAAAACCAGAAGCATACACTTCCAGTCCTTGTTTATGTGCATCAGATACTAGGGTTGTGAGAGGCCCCAAGTAATTGTCTGGTTTAACTGGCCATATGTATTCTTTCGGCACTATTATGCCAGATGCATATGACTTGATTGCCGCAAGATCTTTCACAATGGTGCCATACGGTTGCATTGTTGTTGGTTCGACATCACTTGCGTTAAGAAATTGAAAGACGAACTTTGTTTTCTTCCTAACTTTCTCATTGACACTTGTTAAGAAACCGATCTCTGGAGATAAAATAAAGTCTATAGTATAAAGTCTCAACATTTCTAGTACTTTATCAACTAGCTTTACATCGTGTTGGTCATAAAATGCTTGGTACTGCAACAAAACAATCAATTTGAAAATAAGAATTGTGTATAAAATGATTATGCGTCACGAGATAGAGATGGAGAGAACCTGAAAATTCAACCAAACCCTTGGTGGAGTTTTGCTACTTAGAATACCATCAACATTGAGTACGGGAGATAAGCCGTCGTAGAAACTTGGACGCGAAAAAATGGCCTGATTCACTGCAACATAGGATAAGAACATAAACCTCAACTTTATAATAAATAAAGAATCTCTTAGTTGAAGACTTACTCGACACATTGTGGTCAATCTGAGCAGCAATGTAATCCACCATGAAGTGTCCTTGCACATCCTTTCCATTAATGTTGTAGGTTTTCTCATTTGGATCAAACGTTGTTATAGTTGTTGCATTGTCAAGTTTAACTCCTGTCACCCAAAAGGCACCAGCATCTTTTGTAAACTGAACATTACAAAGAAAAATGCTTATCTCCTTCGACATGCCGATTGCTTCTCTACTTCCTTCTGGGAATAGACCCGTGAATCCTCCGCGTGCTATTACAACTGGCTCGTTACCTACGGTAACTCATATGGTCAAGAATTAACAAAAACAAATCTTTAAATCTTCAAAATTATATTTTCAGAATTCTAGTACTTACGAGAACATGTTATTTTGAATATAAACAATAGAAAAATAAAAGAGATGAGTTTTATTATTGGTTGTTTAATTTGTTTTTACACACTACATAACAAGTTTATAGGTGAAGCCTTGTGATATCAATTAGTATAATACAGTTTCATGTAACAGACATATATGGATAAATACTTCATATCAATATGTTTACTACATTTAGCTAGGTACTTCAAGAATATTTACTTATGTTGTGTCAGTGTGCGAGTGCAACCTTAATATTGCTTTGTACTAGGAGCCTATGCCCGTTGAGCAGTTGGTTCAATCTCTCTGTGATACTAAGCAGGGTTACACACAATTCAATTCTAAAACAGGACTAGCGTTGTGCCATTGGTGCCAACAATCAGGCAGCACAGTCAATTCTAAAACAGGACTACAAGGATGATATCACAAGGGAAGAAGCAGTTCAACTTGCACTGAAGGTACTGAGTAAAACTATGGACACCACTAGTCTTACCTCGGATAAGCTTGAACTTGTAGAAGTTTTTCTTTCACCCTCTGGAAAAGTTAAGTATCAAGTTTGCTCCCCAGAGAATTTGACTAAGCTGTTGGTGAAGTCCGGAGTGACTCAACCCGCAACAGACACTGCTTAGCTTTCTGTTCTATGTCACGGGTAATTTACTTGCTAAAGTTTCCTACATGTGAGATTGTTCCAAAGTTTTTTTACGTTAAAACTTGTAAATTTCTCATACTTTGGTGATGCTAATGATTTTGCATTTCGTATACAGACTCGACAAAATTTGTGGATGGAAAGTGCAGATGGTGTTCAACGGCTCAAATCTTATTGATCAATAGGATCAAAATAGTTTTCAGGAATTTCCCCAGCAGTCAAAGATGCCATACTCAGAAACTGTTTGTAACCCCTACCCAAAAACCACAACCCTAAATGGCAAATTTTGAATCACATCTAAAAACCATAATTTTACACCCCAAGAAACTACAACCTGATAACTCAAATTAAAACTGAACAGGAATAAGAAACAGATGAACAAGTTAATATACCAAAAGCACAAGGAAAATGAAAACAATGAAGGCTAGTTTAATGAAAAGGGCTAAAACATGGATAGTGGCTAAAAAAGAATAGATGATACAGAAACTAAACTCAGAAATCTCTGCTCAGTTATAAAGAAAAGTGAAATATCAAAGATGGAGAGGAAGATGATGAAGAGAATGGCAGAGAATGGCATCAGGTTTATAACCCCTGTCAACCATGCGCTTAAGAAAGCGGAGAGCTCGATTGTACTTAGCTGATTTGAATGACCTAATGAGAGCTTCATCGTAATCTTGATCAAGTTTTGGCCTTGTTTCATTGACCCTGATTCTTGTTCTTCGGTTGTTGGTGTTGTCTGGGGTTGAGGAAGTGACGATAGTGTTGGGATTTGAACGGCGATAAGTGCGGTTTGGGTGGTTTCTGAAATTGAGAGTGTGTGATAAGAATTCAGTTGAAAAGGTTGTCATTGATGATGACGATGATGTTATCGGTTGTTGTTGGAAGATTTATGGCTTGAGTTTGGACAAAATTCAGTATCATAGAATGGATAAGGGACGATACATATTTTATCCTAACCAAATATTATCCTAAAAAATCATTAAAAAAATAAAACCCTAAAACAACAAATTAGAAAACCTAACATCAATTCAATATATTCAAACTCAAATGAAAGGTTTAAGGGTGGGACGGTTGTTTTACCGTCGTGAAATGAATTTTAGGACGGATAATTTTACCGTCGTGAAAGGTTTAAGGGTGCGACGGGTGCTTTACCGTCGTGATATGCCTTTTAGGACGGTTAATTTTACCGTCGTGACTAGTTGTTGGTGAAAAATCAATGTTAAAAGTGTTAAATGGGGGTCGGCGGTTGTTTTACCGTCGTAATAATAATATTATGATGGTTAAATATACCGTCGCAAAATAAATATTAGGGACGGTTGGTGTCAACTGTCGTAAACACTGTCTCTATATGTCAATTACGACAGTTATCACATAACTGTCGCAATTTTTGTGTCGTTAAACACTAATTTTCTTGTAGTGTATGTATACTTAATAAAATAAAATAAATATCAAATAAATATGAAAAAATATAGAAAATTATTTTTGGCATTTTTTATATTTAAACAAAAATTAATAAAGTCAGAATAAAAAATAAAAATGTCAAAATGATAAATATTTAAATAAATGGGCCAGGGGGGTGTAAATAGAAAATAGGGGTGTTAGAAGTGAAAACAAACAGGCCCAACCCATCCAGACTTCTTCTTCTTCTTCCTCTTGTTCGCAAAACACGCGCTTCTGTGCATCAATGGCTAACTCCTGATTCTTTGATTTTTTGACAAAACTCAAAACATGAACATTGTAGAGAATTAAACAACGAATTCAACCATATAAAAACTTGGATTAACTCTCAAAGACCAGAGAGAATTTCTCTGGCCCTAATTTCTAACCTAGTTTTTTCAGAAAGTTCATGAGTGAAATTCTCTCAGCACGATTAATGTAAATGAAAACTAAGCATACGTATGGCTTCAGGACTATGAGTACAACATATTTCATTCACAAACCTAAGCCTAACCATTCCTAAATAGGGAGATAGAAGTCCATGAAATACCTGTTTCAGTTGACTTCGAGCTGGACAATGCAGCAACCTTCAATGGTGTTTGAGCTTCTCTTGAGCTTGCCTGAGGTCCAAGGAAGCTTCTCCAATGCTTGGCTTGCTTTGAAACAACTTGAATCGTGCTGTAGAACTCAACCTGCAGAGCTTTGAAATGAGAATGGAAAAGTGTGTTAGAGGTGTTATAGCTTGCAATGGGGGCCTGAGATAGTTCAGGTGAGTTGATTGGAAGGTGTTTGAACTATCTTTGGACAAAACGCACGATGGAATTTTGTTGTGGCTTGCAAAATGCAGAACCTGCCCTGTTTTGTAGAAAAACAGTGATTCTGAGTATGAGGAGGTTTGAGTGATGAAAGGGTTGTGTTTTAGGCTTGTTGGGAGGTATGGAACTTGTCTACAATGTTTGTCCAAGCTTGTGTTAACAGATATGTGTGATTGTATATGTTTTGCCACTTTTCTTCTTTTTCAAGCAAGAGTATGTGTCCTCCCAATGCAGGCCTTCACAAGCCCTAAATCATGCTGCATCTTTTGTTCTTGGTTACTGGAATTAGTGGACTTGATCTTGCCTCAAAGATCTAGCCCCGTGCCTCAAGGATTTGGTTTTGACATAAAGTGAAGTTTAGGCAAAAATGGCATTGTTGCTTTTTCCTTTTAAAGCTTAAACTAGTGTATAATGCCCTAATGACCAAGACAATACCTTAATACAATGGATATGCCTTAAATTAAGGAGTAAAAATTGGTTTTGAGGCCTGTAATGTCAAACCAAGCTAGCTAGATCAGAATTGCAAGTTGTTATGAACATGTATTGGCCATGGACAAAAGTGAGTTTTTGCCAACTTCAAGCATTCAATTCTCTCTAACCACAAGGGTGTTTGAGGAGTTCTTGGACAATTTGAAAAGCTTGGAACATGTAATATAATCCATATTTGCAATTCAACTTGATATTCCAAGTGGAACTATGTGAAAAGTGGCCAAGAAGATGGGTCCAAATCCTGCCTAGATTAGGGCAAATTTTCTCTAAGTTAAAAGTTTTAGGTACCCTTGTTCCAAAAATCATAACTTGAGATACAAGCTTCTTTTGAGAAAACTTTGTGAATAAAATTTGTATACTTTGTGATGGACTATAACTTTCATGTTTCAAGTTTTGTTTTAATCCATTTGCATCTTGGTGAAAAAGTGGGACAAAGTTAGGAAAAAATAAGAAAATTTCATAACTTAGAAAATTTCTAAGTTATGAATTTTTTCTATTTTAAACCCTAATTTGCATTTTTGGGTTTCTTGATGAACAAGTTTCATAATTTGGCATGTCTTGATGAAAAATGACCCTTGGCACTTGATTTTGACCCAAAAGTCAAAGTTTGACTTTTCAGTATACAGTTAAATTTTGATCAGTTGACTGAAAAATTCATCTGTCAATCCTATGCATTTGAGATCTTTTGAACTTGTTGAATGAGTCAAGATGATGTCATTGAGTCCTTGAGTCCATGGTTGAGCTTGATTTGCCATTGGCTGGGTCAAACAGTCAAAAATTGCCTTTGCACAGTCAAAACCCTAAAAATGACCATTTTACCCTTTTGGTGATCTGATCAAATTTCTTGTGGAATTGTGATCCAAACTTGATCAAATGGTTCACATGAGTTCATGATGTTGATGTGGGTCAAAATTCATAAGGTTTGACTGTCAATTGGCCACAATTGACTTTTTCCCAAATACAACTGATTTTTAGGTCAACTGTCCAATTGACTGGGCAAAAATTTGATTCAAGGCTTGAAAGTTGGTATGGACAAACTTGTGAGTCCAACATGAAGTATGAAAGTCACTTTGGTAATTGTAGGTCAAAACATCCCTGTGAAAATTCAAACCCTAATTTAGGTCAATAATGCAGGGAGGTGTCTTGAGCTGAGCAAACCCTAGCTTGATCTTGAGTTCCAAGGGCCTTGTGATGAGAAATGTTGACAAAAAGGAGAGGGAAAATTTTGGGGTACAACAACCATGTTTTTTACATACACTTCCATATTCCTTCTAATTTGAGTGGCGAATACCTTATCCATTAGTTGTTGGTAAGTGGTTCCTGCATTCTTAAGGCTGAATGGAATTATCTCATAATAATAATTACTTTGATCTATCATGAAGGCAGATTTTAGTGCATCGGTCGGGCTCATGCATATTTGGTTGTATACCGAATAATCGTCCATGAAGCTGAGCATCCTGTAACCTGAGGTTTCATCAATGAGTCGGTCTATTTGCGGCAATGTATATGAATCCTTAGGACATTCCTTATTGAGGTCCATGAATTTGAAACACATATTCCATTTCTCTATCTTCTTTTTAACCATAACCACATTGGCCATTCAGGTAGGATACTTGATTTCTTTAATGAAGTATGTGTCGAGCAGCTTCTCGACCTCGTCTTTTATGGCTTTCTCCTTTTCTTCTCCTCCTTTCCTCTTTCTCTGGGACACTGGATTTGTATCAGTATTTAATTCCAAGTGATGATACATGAAGTTGGGATCTATCCCAAGCATATCAGAGGACTTCCATGCAAATAAATCGACATTCTCCTTCAACAGCCTCACAATTTCCGTCTCCTCCTCCTGAGAAAGGTTGCCTCCGATATAAGTTATTTCGGAGGGCGTGGTACCGATCTGGACTTTCTTTGTTTCATAATGGAGATAAAGGTTATCTTTTGATGAATCATCACGTGGATCTATATCTATCATGTTGACTTTCATCTCATTGGAGTTTCGGGCTCTTCGGGTTATACCTTCTTCTTTAACTTTAGGTTGTCTTTATAACATTTCCTTGCAACTCCTTGATCGTCTTTAACCACCCGGACTCGGCCGTCCCCCAAAGGGTACTTCATAGTGAGGTACGGGGTGCAGAGAGAAGCTTCTAAGGAGTTAATTAAAGGTCTCCCTAGGATGATGTTATAGGGTGAAGTAGCATTGACAATTAAGTATCTTACTCTGGCCGCTTTAGCATTCGTTCCGCTTCTAAAGGTAGTCAATACCGGTAGATGTCCTAATATTTTCACTTGTTCTCCAGAGAAGCCGACCAAGGTACTATTGAAAGGTAAGAGCTTGCCTCTGTCAAACTTTATTCCCTTGAAGGCTTCCTAGTAGATTACATCAGCTAAACTACCAGGGTCTACCAGCACCCTTTTCACACTCCAATCTCTGATTTGTACCTTGTAATATGTAGGGAGAACTGATTTTTTGGTTTTATCCAAATGTGCGGATAGCAAGAGTCGCCTTCGACTTTTATCCAATAAGGAAAAGGTGAAAAGAACATGAAATACCTTGATAGATTTTGAGTTAGGGGGGTAAATTATGAAAAGGGAAGGTGTTAGCATCCTTTTCATCCGTAGTTATCTATGGGCTATTAATTGCTTACCTCACTTTTGAAAATTTTCTTTGTATGTATATTTTGAAAATATTTTGAAAAGCCAAAGTACAACTGACTTTGTAATGATTCTTGTATCAGTCCTCAAGAATGCATACAAAGTGTTTGAAAATATTTTGAAAATGTGATTTGTAAAAAAAAAAATTTAGAAAAGATTGTGAGCAAGTGATTAACAGTTCTTACCCACTCGAGGTCATTCTTATTCTGTTCCTTCTCTTTTAGAAATATTTATATCCATGCCATTAGTTGGTAGGTAGCTTTATCCATTGGATATGAAGGAATATGTGAAAGGTCATCGTATGGTCATTGAAGGCAACATGTAGAGATACCTTAGAAATTTATCTGAGGGATTAGATAATTTCTCATAGGCAACATTGAAGGGTCATCGAGGGACTATGATCATTTTTTAGGGTCTTTGCTAAAGTATCCCTATTTCGAGGGACACAGCCATTTATCGTAAGGAAACAAAGGGAGGTTACCCTAGAGGTGCGAGTGTGAATAGTGTGTTTAGTTCAGTTACTTATCTTGTATTAACGTTATCTATCGATTATTTTTTAGATCTTGCCATACATGTCTAGTTTCTAGCAGTATAATATATATACAAAATTAATGGCGCGGGAAGTAAATCCTAAGTTATTACAGGGCTTTGGGGCAATTACATAAAAAGATGCAGGAAAGTAAAGTGCGGAATTTAAATCTAAAATTATTACATCCCGTGAGCAGTTACATAATAGGTAAAAAAATGCGGAAAAATAAATCTAAACTATTACAAGAAAAAGTCGTATTACCGATACAATCGTCTAAGAATTTAAATGCAATAAGAAATAAAAAAATGTTGAAAAATGTTTGAATGTGATTTTTTATGAAATTAATTTGATGTTAATTAAATAGTTAAAACCCTAAATCTAATTAATTTTAATTAATAAAAAATTCTAAAGTCTAATTAATTTTAATTTTAAGAAAATATTTATTAACCTAATTAATTAGTAAATAAAAAAAATGTCAAAATTAATTATTGGTTTGAAAACCTAAACTTAATTTATTAGAGTTTTGAAAAAAAGATTAAAATTGATTGATGGTTAATTAAGGAAAATATTTAGGGTTAAGGAAAAAAATTAGGGTTAGTAATTAAAAAAGAAAAGAAAATAGGTTAGTAAAAACAAGAAAAAGGATTTGTTTGGGGTGGGTATTGAACCCACGCCCTCTAGCCTTCATATTGACATGCTTACCACCCAGCCAACGTGCTGTTTGTGTTAGGAAATTGTTAGAACAATGTTTGAATCTACTACCCTATATTTAAGTTTTGATGATAACAAAGTGAAAAGATATAGTATTTATAAGTGTCATGAATGAACTATCTGCTGCCTAAAATTATTATGTTCTGACTTGCAGATACGCTGATTGAAATAAGCAAGATCACATCTATTCAGCATCAGAACTTGATTTCAGACACCAGCATCAGAAGTTGCTACATCAGAACGTCAAAATCAGATGATCAACTCACGTACATGCTGAAGCCTGATGAACAAGACTGCGCTTAATACTCTGATACAGAAACACAATAGTTCATCAGCAGCGAAGCAGAATCAGAATGAGCCAAGCCAGAACTTGCATTAAGTAAGCAACGGTACTGTGCATTGAAAGCAAATTAATTCCAACGGCTTCATTCCAGACAAGATCTGCTCAATAAGGAAAGTTTGTTATTAGCATTGAATCAAGAATATTGCATCCAACGTTCATCATCTCAATGCTATATAAACAAGGCTTTGAAGATTGAAATGGTTAATGCTCTCAAAATCTCTACACGCACAAAGCTGAACCATAATCTTCGTCCTATCAGTTTTGCTAAACCACACTCTGATATTCCATTACTGTTTAGCAATCTAGTTTTTAAGCTTCATTTTGTGTATACATCACAGTTGTGATACCGTTTTGTAGAAAACATCCACACACATAGTTTTATCTCTTTGTAAGAAAGTGTTACCTTGACAAACCGGGTTGTGGTTTGAATCAAGAAGGCTTTAGCAGTTTTTAAAGCAGTCTGTAATATTCAGTTGAATATAGTGGATTAAGACCTCGTTGGAGAGAGGCGAAATCACCTTGACGGGTGGACTGGAGTAGTTTGAGATCAAACGAACCAGGATAAAAATATCTTGTCAATTGCTTTAGATTTCAGTTTTACAATTCAACCCCCCCTTCTTGTGTTTTTCACCACTTCAATTGGCATCAGAGCGCCTGGTTCTGAGCTAAAACACTTAACCGTGTCAGTACAAGATCCAGCGTCAGAAAAACACAATGGCAGGAAACAATTCTCACATCAGCAATGACAACAATGAGGACAGAGACAGATTCAGTGGCAAACCTCCAGTCTTTGATGGAGAAAACTTTGATTACTGGAAAGACAGAATTGAAAGCTTCTTTCTAGCACATGATGCTGATCTGTGGGATATGGTGACAGATGGATACACGCACCCTGTGAATGCAAGTGGTCAGAAGATTGATAGAAAATCAATGTCTGATCAACAAAAGCGTGACTTCAAGAATCACCACAAGGCCAGAACCATCCTCCTCAGTGCCATCTCCTATACTGAGTATGAAAAGATCTCCAACAGAGACACAGCAAAAAATATCTTTGATTCTCTCAGAATGACGCATGAGGGCAACGTTCAGGTCAAAGAAACAAAAGCTCTGGCGCTCATTCAGAAGTATGAGGCGTTCAAAATGGAAGAATCTGAATCCATTGAAACTATGTTCTCTAGATTCCAGATTCTGGTAGCTGGTCTCAAAGTTCTGGACAAAGGATACTCTACTGCTGACCATGTCAAGAAAATCGTCAGAAGTTTACCCAAGCAGTGGAGGCCTATGGTTACTGCTCTGAAGCTAGCTAAAGATCTCAACAAAATCACTCTGGAGGAACTTATCAGCTCCCTCAGAAGTCATGAGATAGAGCTAGAAGCTGATGAGCCTCAGAAGCAAGGTAAGCCTTTAGCATTAAAATCTAACAGAAAATTTGAGTCTAAAGTTTTGTAGGCAGTTGAAGAAACATCTGATGGATCCTTATCAGAAGAAGACGAACTTTCCCTTCTCTCCAGAAGAGTAAATCAACTGTGGAAGCAAAGACAAAGGAAGTTCAGGAATCCCAGAAGATCTGATCAGAACGAGTCTTCTTCCAGATACAGAAGGACAGATTCTTCCTCTGGATACAGAAGATCTGAAGGCTCCTCCAGTAGCAAGAAGCCAAACACCAAAGACATCATCTGCTACGAGTGCAATGAGCAAGGACACTACAAAAGTGACTGCCCAAAGCTTCAGAGGGAAAAGCCCAAAAAGAAGTTTGGAAGAGAGAAGAAGAAAAGTCTCATGGCCACATGGGATGACTCTGACTCGTCTGAAGCTGACTCAGAATCAGATGATGAAAGGGCAAACATAGCTCTCATGGCAAACATTTCAGAAGATAGTGAAGCTTCTGAATCAGACTCAGAATCAGACACAGAAGAGGTATTTCCTAACTTCGCTGTTAACTTTACAAAGGCTGAACTTGCTGAAAACCTTAATGAGATTCTGGAACGTTATCAGCAAATTAGAGCTAAATTCAGTAACCTGAAAAGGAATCTTGAATCTGACTCTAATAAGTCTGAGAGTCTCAAATTGGAAAATTCTGAGCTGAGAAATAAGATTTCAAAATTAGAAAACACTTTACAAAACTCTCAGAAGGAACCAATTTCTGAAACTCCCAGCAACGCTGATGAGATCATCAAGGAGTATGATCACAGTTTCCAGAAGTTCCTAGCTAAAAGCATAGATAGAAGCAGAATGGCTTCAATGATCTATGGAGTTAGCAGAAACGGCAGGAAAGGAATAGGATACCAAGGTAAGGTTCCTACACCAAAGAATGTCATGGACTTAACCATTAAACACACTCCTCTAAATTCACACTTTGTGTATGGTCACACACATGATATCAAATATACTAGCAGTAAGCACTCTGTGAAACCAAAATTCAACCAGAGTTTTGGTAAAACTAACAAATCAGGACCCAAGAAAATATGGGTACCTAAGGACAAAATAATACATGTTGCAGATATCTTTAGCAGCAAGTCAGAAACACCAGTCATGGTACCTGGACTCTGGCTGCTCACGACACATGACGGGAAGAAGGCATATGTTCCAAAGCCTGGAACTTAAGCCTGGAGGCCACGTTGGCTTTGGAGGCAATCAGAGGGGAAAGATAATTGGCTCTGGAACTGTAGGTAATGGAAATCTTCCCTCTATTAATAATGTTCTGCTAGTAGATGGATTGATGCATAATCTGTTATCCATAAGTCAATTAAGTGATAACGGTTATGATATAATCTTTAATCAAAAATCATGTAAAGCTGTTAGTCAGAAAGATGGGACTATCCTGTTTAATGGTAAGAGGAAAAACAACATTTACAAAATCAAACTTTCTGAACTAAAGAGTCAGAATGTAAAATGTCTTCTGTCTGTTAACAACGAGCAGTGGATCTGGCACAGAAGATTGGGGCATGTTAGTATGAGAAGAATATCTCAGATTAACAAACTCAATCTGGTCAGAGGACTTCCTAATTTGAAGTTCAATTCAGATGCTCTGTGTGAAGCATGTCAGAAAGGCAAATTTGCAAAACCTTCCTTTAAATCCAAAAATGTTGTTTCTACCTCTAAGCCATTAGAACTTCTGCACATTGACTTATTTGGACCAGTTAAAACTGCTTCAGTCAGTGGTAAGAAGTATGGGTTAGTAATCGTAGATGACTATAGCAGATGGACATGGGTAAAGTTCTTAAGACACAAGGACGAGTCACACTCTGTGTTTGTTACCTTCTGTAACCAAGTTCAGAATGAAAAAGATCTTAGAATCGTTAAAGTCAGAAGTGATCATGGTGGAGAATTTGAAAATAAAGATTTTGAGTCATTCTTTAATGACAGAGGCATTCTGCATGATTTCTCTTGTCCTAGAACTCCCCAACAAAATGGAGTTGTAGAACGAAAGAACAGAACATTGCAAGAAATGGCCAGAACCATGATCAATGAGACAAACGTTGCTAAGACTTTCTGGGCAGAGGCAATAAACACAGCGTGCTACATTCAGAATAGAATCTCAATAAGACCTATTCTGGAAAAGACTCCATATGAATTGTGGAAGAACAGAAAGCCCAACATTTCATATTTTCATCCATTTGGATGTACTTGCTTTATATTAAATACAAAGAATTATTTGAACAAGTTTAACTCTAAAGCACAGAAGTGTATTATGTTAGGATACTCTGAACGCTCAAGAGGGTACAGAGTATACAATACAGAAACACAGATTGTGGAAGAATCAATCAGTGTTCGTTTTGATGACAAGCTTGACTCTGAAAAGTCAAAACAGAATGAAGTTTTTGCAGGTATAGAAATTGAATTTGCAGGTTCTGAAGACAAGTCATCAGAAGCTCTCAACACAGACATTCCTTCAACGTCTGAAAGGAGCACTGCTAGAAATCCTACAACAGCTGCTGATCAACCTCAGAAGAGATTACCCAGAAGCAGCTTGGATCACCCAGAAGAGACTATCCTAGGAAGAAAGGAAGATCCAATCAGAACAAGAGCAAGCTTCAGAAACTCTGAAGAAACACTTATGGGACTTGTGTCTCTGATTGAACCGTCTTCTATTGATGAAGCACTTCTGGATAATGACTGGATTCTGGAAATGCAAGAAGAGCTGAATCAATTCACCAGAAACGATGTATGGGATCTCGTTCCCAGACCAAAAGGATTCAACGTCATTGGAACAAGATGGGTGTTCAGAAACAAGCTAAATGAACAAGGTGAAGTCATCAGAAACAAGGCACGACTGGTTGCACAAGGTTATAGTCAGCAAGAGGGGATAGACTATACAGAAACCTTTGCCCCAGTCGCCAGGTTAGAATCTATCAGACTTTTAATTTCATTTGCTGTTAATAGAGGCATCACTCTGTATCAGATGGATGTCAAAAGTGCATTCTTAAATGGTTATATAGAAGAAGAAGTTTATGTTCACCAACCCCCAGGTTTTGAAAATACAAAACATCCAGAACATGTTTTCAAACTAAAGAAGTCACTGTATGGTCTGAAACAAGCTCCCAGAGCTTGGTATGAAAGGCTAAGTAACTTTCTGCTTGAAAATGAATTCACCAGAGGGAAAGTGGACACTACTCTATTCTGTAAAACAGTTAAGAGTGACATCTTAGTCTGTCAAATCTATGTTGATGATATCATTTTTGGTTCTACTAATCCTTCTCTTGGAAGAAAATTTGCTAAGTGTATACAGGCAGAATTTGAGATGAGCCTCATGGGGGAACTGAAATTCTTTCTGGGAATTCAGATCAATCAAACTCCAGAAGGAACTTACATTCATCAGAGCAAATACATCAGAGATCTTCTGAAGAAATTTGACCTGTCAGAATGTAAGCCATCAAAGATTCCAATGCATCCCACATGCATTCTGGAAAGAGAAGAGGTAAGCAAAAATGTAGAACAGAAAGTCTACAGAGGTATGATTGGTTCTCTCCTCTATCTGACTGCTTCAAGACCTGACATACTATTCAGTGTTTGTATCTGTGCTAGATTCCAATCAGATCCTAGAGAATCTCACTTAACAGCTGTTAAGCGAATTTTCAAGTATCTGAAAGGTACTACTAATCTGGGTTTGTTTTATAGAAAATCTAGTGATTACAGCTTAGTAGGCTACTGTGATGCTGATTTTGCTGGAGACAGAGTGGAACGTAAAAGTACTTCTGGAAGCTGCCAGTTTCTGGGAGAAAATCTGATCTCTTGGTCCAGCAAAAGGCAATCAACAATTGCTCTGTCAACAGCAGAAGCTGAGTACATAGCAGCAGCAGGATGTAGCACACAAATGCTCTGGATGAAAAGTCAGCTTGAAGACTTCCAGATTTTTGAGAGTAACATTCATATACTTTGTGATAATACTTCTGCTATTTGCTTAAGTAAGAATCCTATTTTACATTCTAGAGCTAAGCATATAGAAATAAAACATCACTTCATTAGGGACTATATTCAGAAATGTATTTTGAACTTAAAATTTATAGATACAGACCATCAATGGGCTGATATCTTTACTAAACCCCTTTCAGAAGATAGGTTTAATTTCATTCTGAAACATCTCAGCATGAAAGTGTGTCCAGAGTGAAAATGTTTTAATTCCATATATTTACTTTCAGAATGTAATTATTTTACTATGAACTTCTGATCAATCTCCTTTCAGAAAGATAGAACATGCAGATTGTATCAGATGCAAGTCTAAAGATCTGAGAGTCTAAGCTCAAAGACAGACGTGCTGATCACTACATCAAACAAGTGTCATCCAATCATCAGCATATCTCTGAAGCATAACGCGTGCACGCTTCTGAGAAGGCAAAGCGCTGATTGGGTGCATTGAGACACATGTCTGGTAACCGTTTTTAAGTATCTTTCTCAAATCCCCCAAAATCAGCAAGCATTTAATGAAAAGTAATCATGCTTTTAAATGGCAATCATGATTTTTCTCTCTCTTAAAAACGTTTATTTTTTTCAAAATAGTTTTGAAAAACTCTATTTAAGCACATTAATCTCTCATTCTTATTCTTTACGCTTTCTCACTATCACTCAAGCATTTTCTACATATTTCTGAGTTCATCTCTTGCAAACCTTTTTCCTCAGTTCATTCTCAAAACCCTTTTAGTGTGAACATGGCAACCTCCAGTAGCGTTTCTGCAGGTAATCAGAAGAAAGCAACTTCTGAGCAATATCAAGTGCCACTCAGAACTCTTCTCACTCCGGTGAAGAACCTTGAAGTGCTCTCTGAGTTAATCATTGATTTTGAAAGCTTGAAGGAGAATGGTTTTGACCTAACTGAAGAAGTTAGGGCTCAAAAGTGGGAAAGGTATTTCGATAGGTTGGTTGGACCAACATTCCCAACGCTGGTCAAGGAATTTTGGATTCACGCCAAGGTTTCAAAACATCTAGTCATCTCCTCTGTTATGGGGAAGAAGATTGTGATTTCTGAAGATCTCATTGCAAGGCTAATCGGTCAAAGTGGTGGTGGCGTCCGTTGTGTGGACATGGCTGAAAGATGTGCTGATACAGGTGTGGTAGCTAACATGATTTTCACTCTTGGGATGCCCAGCAGCAAGATTAAAGATCTGAAGGATCATTGCAGAGTATGGGCTAAGATTGTTCTGGGGTGCTTCAACCACAGGAAACCAACAAGTTCTCCTGATTATATAAATGTGGATCAGCAGTTTCTGATCTACTTTATTGATCAGAAGATAAAGATCAATCTGGCTCACTTCCTGTTCAACCATCTCAAAACCAGTGTGAAAGAAACAAGGGAAGAAGAAAGAACCAAGAGGGACTGGATACCTTTTGGAAGGTTGATATCAGATATTCTGACAGAGAATAGACTGATTGAGCATCTGATAGAAGCTCAAGAGCTGAGCACTATTGAACCAACAATTGGGAAACCTCTGAACGCAAAGAATCTGAAAAAGATGAAGCTGATAGAGAACATTCAGAAGGAACCCAGAGCTACTTCCACTGCTGATATCTCCAGCAGAAGAGTGCCTCTGAGTGATTTTCCGTTATTCTCTGAAACGGAATCCAAACCAGAGATGTTTCTCAGGTACCCAGATGCGTACAAGGCAGATGATACAGATCCAAAGCTGAATATCAGAGATCTGCGTCAACCCCAACCAGAAGTGACTCTGAAGAAGACAAAGAAGAGGAAAGCGCCATCAGAAGGATCATCTCAGCAGACTCCAAAGAAAAGAGGTATTTCACCTGCTGCCCCTGTTTTAATTTCATCTACTATTCCAACATCTATCCCTCCTCAAACCTCTCATAGAATATCAATTCCCATCCCTACCATTGATGAAACCGTTCAAGAAGAAGACCCTTCTGAGGCATTAAAACTGAGAAGACCTAGAACCAAACACCCCAAACAACCAACAATTTCAACAACAACAGCACTTGACCAAGTGATGTCTGATATTGAGCGTCAACATGCCTCTGCTCAACCAAACTCTGAACCACAAAATGTTCCTCCTCCACAACCAGAACCAGAACCACAACAACAACCACTCTTAGAAGAACCTCTGATCCCTGAGCAATCATAGATTCCACCTCCCTCTCCCCAACCAGAAATAAATCCACCTTCACCACAAACAGAGTTTCACCACTCTGACACTCCTTCCCCTCATCAATCTGACCCTCACTCACCTCAACCATCACCGTTGGCAATTCAGCTGCCATGTGGAACCACTGTTATCATGCCCCAGTTACCATCCCCATCAGAATCGACACCACCAAATACTCCCAAAACACCACCCACTCCAATCGAAATATCTGACTCTGATACCCCTTCTCCAAAACAAACAGCCTCTCAGAAAACCTCTGAAAACCCCAGCAGGACTTTCATTGACTTAACTAGTCTTGACCGTCTTGCTGATCTAAAACACAAAATTGCCATCCCAAAACCAAAGCAACCAGATGTTGGCTCTGGTATTTTGAATTTTGAAACAGGTGTGCTGCAATGGATTGCTTCTTTGAAGCAAGTCTGTCCGGGAATGATTGACCCAGCTGCTTCTGATCAGCTCTGGTCACAGTTCAGACTTTGGGTACGTGCTGAAGCCCTCAAGTTGCAGGATATCAACTATGAGCAGGCACAACAAAATTTCAGCAAACTTCTGAATGAAGTTGGAAGTATGCTTCTGAAAGAGGACGTGCTCCCTCTGGACAGTGAACCCTGGTCTGAGAAACAGCAAGCTGCAAAGGTGCAACCATCAGAAGAAGACAAGACCATTCAGGCTGAAAGTCAAGCAGAGGATGTTGCTGAAAGTTCTGAGAAGCCTCCTCCTTCTGATGCTTCTCAAGCTGCCTTGGACAGGCAGGCTCTGGAAGAACTAAGGCTGAATGACATGCGTCTGCAGCAGCGGATGGATGAAAATGATCAGAAGATGAAAGAGAGAATGGATGTGCAGGACAGCAAGATTGACACTGTTGTCAGCATGGTGCATAAGCAGAATGAGACTTCTGAAAAGATTCAAGCCATGCTGGAGAGCCTGTTCACACGCTTGCCTCCTCAACCTTAATCTTTTTCATACATGACCTTTTTTATGTTTTCCCTGATTTTCTGATGTACTGTTTGATTATGTTTTGTAATATTTTCTCGTTTTGACTCTGAAGTATCTTAATATGATTAGTTTTTCTGATCTTAATTGTTTTAGCACATCACCAACACTTTTTGATTGCTGACAAAAAGGGGGAGAACAAGAATGATATTTAAATCAATAACGGGCTAACTAGACAAAAATTCTCAAACATTCTAACTCTATTACTTGAAATGTTTTTTCTGTTGTGTTTAAAGTCTACAAGCACAAGGAAGCTCCTGGACACTCTGAAGACTAGAAGCTCTGATCAATATGAAGTTGCTCTGATCAATATGAAGTTCTGATCCAAAGCAAAGCTCTGACAAGAAAAGCTCTGAAGCTCTGCTCTGACATAAAGCTTCTGATAAGTCAAAGACTCTGATACTCTGATGTTCAAAGAAAGGCAAAAAGATCTGATACTGAAGAACGCGTATAATCAAAGGGAAGTAATAAACTCAGGGGGAGTATTTCCTTACTCCTTATTCTTTTACTTCTTATTCTGATACATATTCCAGATACCTTTTCACGTTATTTTCATTTAAAATATCTAGTTTTTGTCATCATCAAAAAGGGGGAGATTGTTAGAACAATGTTTGAATCTACTACCCTATATTTAAGTTTTGATGATAACAAAGTGAAAAGATATAGTATTTATAAGTGTCATGAATGAATTATCTGCTGCCTAAAATTATTATGTTCTGACTTGCAGATACGCTGATTGAAATAAGCAAGATCACATCTATTCAGCATCAGAACTTGATTTCAGACACCAGCATCAGAAGTTGCTACATCAGAACGTCAAAATCAGATGATCAACTCACGTACATGCTGAAGCCTGATGAACAAGACTGCGCTTAATACTCTGATACAGAAACACAATAGTTCATCAGCAGCGAAGCAGAATCAGAATGAGCCAAGCCAGAACTTGCATTAAGTAAGCAACGGTACTGTGCATTGAAAGCAAATTAATTCCAACGGCTTCATTCCAGACAAGATCTTCTCAATAAGGAAAGTTTGTTATTAGCATTGAATCAAGAATATTGCATCCAACGTTCATCATCTCAATGCTATATAAACAAGGCTTTGAAGATTGAAATGGTTAATGCTCTCAAAATCTCTACACGCACAAAGCTGAACCATAATCTTCGTCCTATCAGTTTTGCTAAACCACACTCTGATATTCCATTACTGTTTAGCAATCTAGTTTCTAAGCTTCATTTTGTGTATACATCACAGTTGTGATACCGTTTTGTAGAAAACATCCACACACATAGTTTTATCTCTTTGTAAGAAAGTGTTACCTTGACAAACCGGGTTGTGGTTTGAATCAAGAAGGCTTTAGCAGTTGTTAAAGCAGTCTGTAATATTCAGTTGAATATAGTGGATTAAGACCTCGTTGGAGAGAGGCGAAATCACCTTGACGGGTGGACTGGAGTAGTTTGAGATCAAACGAACCAGGATAAAAATATCTTGTCAATTGCTTTAGATTTCAGTTTTACAATTCAACCCCCCCTTCTTGTGTTTTTCACCACTTCAGAAATAAGCACTGCATATTATATAGAATGCCTGCGTAAATTGGAAAATAATGAAAAAAAAGATTGCAAAAGGAAGGGATCGAATCCACGCCTTTGAAGTAAGAAGTTCCTTCGTACGCACGCGCTTGCCACTAGGGTGCCTATTATATCCAGTAATCCAATGAAATGAAATAAATATATTATAAAACAAAATTAATGCACTGGAGAAGCATCAGAGCCCTAGCTCCGGTCGTCTTCTCTGGCAAGGTGATGTTTATAACCTGCAAAATAACAAATGTTAGTGATCAAGAAAGACCCTACCCCCTAATTTGAGGGTTGCGAACTCATTGGTGGCCTTAGTTTTAGCTAAAACATCCTGCACAGTGAGATAATACCAAAATAATTCAAAACGGAATAAACATGGTGATGCAGGATTCTGGCATCTTGGGTCTCATGCAAGTGGTTAGACCTGTACTATTTCATCTAGGAACATATTAGAAATGTTAGTTCACATCAAAACATCATGAAAATCAAAATACGAATTTGAACAAAACATGAAATCGGCGATGCATGGGATGCATGTTTCGGGCCCTTTTGATCATCAAGAATGATCAAGAATTACTCTGTAACACCCCAGGAGTTAATTAGAATGGATGGTTTGCTTTGAGAAAGGCTGGAACTAGTGTTTCGAGTTTGCCTTATTCTTAACAAAATTTGAGGTTTTGAGAGGGTTCTTGGAGCAGCTTTTTTCGTGTCATTGAGTCTGAATATGATGAACATATATATTGGTCCATTATAAGGTCAATAACATATTTGAACTCTAAAAGATAAGCCCATTAGCCCAAAAATTCAAATTTGCTCAATTTGAGTTTCATGCATTTCTCAAAAATTGCTTAACTTGCAACAATTATATTTCACTTATTTTTGTCATATGAAGGTGATCTTGGACTTTTTGGAAATATTAAGATGTCCCCTACAACTTTCATGTTGGTTATTTTTCCATTTGAAGATTTTAACTTGATGTAAATTGCTTTGACAAAAAGTTTCTTTTTGTTGACTTTTAAAATGACCTGTAATGTTTTGACCCATATCTCTCAAATGAAGTATTTTTTGGACTTGAGCTTAGAGAGACGAAGTTTTGGAGAATTGAATTTACATCAAAATGAGATTTGGTTGAGAAATTTCTGATTAAGCATGTGAAAGTTATGTTTGGTCAAAGTTCAATTGACTTCTCCTAAAGAAAACCCTAATTTAGCAACTTTTGACTTTTGATGAATCTTGAGTTTCCTTGATAATTCATTATAAACCCTTGGTCAAATGATGAATGTGACTTCAAAATGTTGATGTTGACCAAAGATCTTGAGGTTTGACTATAAGTTGACCACAATTGACTTTTTGTCCAATACAATTTATTTTCAATCATCTGAGCAATTGACTGAGCAAATTTTTGATGTAAGGCTTGAAACTTGTTATGAGGATTATATGAAGCACATGAGGAACCATGAAACTCAGTTTAGGCATTATAAGTCCCATTTTCCTTGAGGAAACCAAAACCCTAGTTGTAGACCATTGCTTAGGAGGAGGATTCATCTGATCAATTCTTGAGTAGTCTTAAGAAATTGAGAACCCTAAGAGTATGAGGAGGTATTTTGAAAATGGGAGGGAAAATTTTAGGGTACAACAGCTTCCCCTGTTCAATCTTCTTAAACCTAAAGAGTTAGATTGGCATGCTCGTCATTCAGGATCTGGAGGTGGAAGAGGATTGAACACTTAAGTGCCTAGAAATTTCCAGTCGTATGTATATGAAGTAACACTTGTTGGTTGGTTGTATTGCTTAAATGGCCTTAAAGATGCCATTTGGAGAGGTGATAGAGTGTCTCCGGAGATGAGCTTACAGATGCCATCCAAAGTAACTGTTGATAAGAGTATCAGAATGAGTCTACGCCTGACTGTATATGAAGAATGCTTTTTAGAAAATATATAAAGGGAAATGCTTTTCAGAACAAAGGCCCGAAGGAGATGCTTTTTCAGAATTCCGTCTCTGAAGGTGAAATGCTTTTCAGAAAAAAGGCCCTGAAGGAGATGCTTTTTAGAATAACTTTTGATGGGAGATGCTTTTCATAATGAAGCATTGAAGGATAGGCTTTTCAGAATAAACTTATGAAGGAAATGCTCGCCATAATTGAGTCTCTAGGGGAAATGCATTTCAGGATTTCGTCTCTGAAGGGGAAATTAATTTCAGAATGAACAACTGAAGAAGATGCTTTCAAAATTAACCTCTGAAGGAAATGCTTGCCAGAATTTGGTCTCTGGGAGAAATTCTTTTCAGGATTACGTCTCTAAAGGGGAAATGCTTTTCAGAACGAAGCACTAAAGGATATGCTTTTTAGAATAAACTTCTGAAGGGAGATGCTTTTCAGAAAAGTCCTGAAGGAGATGCTTTTCAGAATTTAATCTCTGAAGGGAATCACTTGGTCATGTAGATAGTCGCCCCATCTTATTTCTGGAGTTGATCCATAACCTGTCTATAACTTACTAGTAGTATCTGTCCATTTGCGAACTTAAACTGAAAAGACAAAGTTAGTTATATGCAATGTTATGATGCAATTCATTTTGCAATGAGAATAGTATATGAGTTTCGTATGCATATGTCTTGATATTTTTGTAAAGGATGTACGGATGCAATGTCTTGATATCAGTTGCTTCGTATAATAGTGTCTAGATGGGGAAAGTAAATCCCTTACTATCGTTGGGGATGAAGACAATAGTCTTTACTAAGGATTTATGCTTTTTTCTAGAGGATATTCAGCTGGGGATCTTGGACTTCTGCTTGGGGATATAAGCATTAAATGAGAGTTGGTCATTTGTCGTTCTTTGAAGGAATTTATTCTTATTTATTTTGACTAGGGATAAAAGAGATGGAAAATCCTTTGATGTGTTGTTTGACCAGGTTTCATATATGAGTATTGACTCTTCTGGGGTGGACAACATTGAATGTTATCTGGTCTAAGAAGAGGTTCTTATCAAGGAATAACAATATTGGAGAAATAAGATCCGTTGGGGGAAGTAAACCTTGTTGACTGTGTTGAGGAGATAGACTCTGATGGGAATTAGTTTATGAAAATTTCTCTGAGGGAATTTATGGTCAACTTTGAACGTTATCCCAACTCCTGGAGTCTCTCGTAAATGCTAATCCTATTTTCATGCATATATGTTTAAACAATAATCATATTCAAATGCATATGTTCATTCAATATAATCATTGGACGTTTTTGCAAACAAAATAGATAAAGTAAAGAAAGCAGTTTTGAATTTGAAATTGATTGCATTGATTTGGAAATTTTGCCTATAAACAGGTAGTTTTGTACAAGCAGACATAAATCCTAGTAAGAGTAAGTCACCGTAAAAGAAAAAGTGTACAAAGAGAAACAAAGTAAAACAACTATGTATAAATGATCCCATCGAGTTTCAACTCTGCTATTACCCCTATGTCTCCAAGCATCTCATCCCTCACTGTTGGAAGAAGTTGATTGAATTGATCTCTACCCTTTGAACTTAATGTCGGCAATTATGTTGACGTTGATAATGAAGCTTTTTGTAAGTAGATAATCTAATGGGATATAGTCGTACGTTTCTAATCCCTAACTTTTTCCTAGACCACCCTTTCGAGTTTTCAGACCATTAGGATATCTTTTTTTGCCCAAGCCGCCTTTTCAGGTTTTCGACTTGCTGGATGTACATTTTTTATATATATCCCTAATTTTTTCCTGAACCCTTTTGGTTAGCCAAGATGCCCTTATTTTTTCTTAGGTCAGTCAACCTAGCGGGTCTCTTTTATGCGTAATATTTTTTGACTATGTTCGCGTTCACAGGGTGTGGAAAATCTTCATCGTCAATGGTGGTAAGCATCATAGCACCACCAGAAAAATATATTCTTGATCACAAATGGCCATTCGTATGTGGGAGTCCATTTTCCCCTGGGATCACTTTGTGTTACGATAATATGATTTATTACCAAATCACCAACCTGGTACACCTGTTGTTTGACTTTCTTGTTAAATGCCTTGATCATGTGCTTATGATATGTCTGACCATGACAAACAACCGCGAGCCTTTTTTCATCAATTAAATTTATCTGGTCCATCCTAGTTTGAATCCATTCGTCTTCATCTAAACATGCGTATTTCATAATCCTTAAGGAAGGAATTTGGACTTCGACAGGTAAGACAACCTCCATACTGTAAACAAGAGAGAATATGGTTGCCGCAATTGATGCACGTGATGAAGTGCGATAACCATGAAGAGAAAATGGAAACATCTCGTTCCAGTCTTTGTACGTCACTGTCATCTTCTGTAAGATCTTCTTGATATTCTTGTTGGCGGCTTCCACTGTGCCATTCATCTTTGGTCGATACGAAGAAGAATTGTGGTGCTTAATTTTGAATTGCATGCAGAGTTCCGTGATCATAGTATTGTTAAGATTGGTACCATTATATGTGATGATCCTTTCAGGTATGCCATACCGGCAGATGAGGTTATGCTTAATGAACCGGGCCACAACATTCTTGGTAATGGCGGCAAGTGAGGCTGCTTCAACCCACTTCATGAAATAATCAATAGCGACTAGGATGAAACATTACCCATTAGAAGCGGTAGGCTTAATCTCTCAAATCATATCAATGCCTCACACTGCAAACGGATAAGGAGCAGTCAAAACATTCAGAGGAATTGGAGGCACATGAACTTTGTCATCATAAATTTGGAATTTGTGACAAGTTCTGAAATGACAACGGCAATCGGTTTCCATAGTTGACCAATAATAACCTGCTCTTAGAATTTTCTAAGCCATCGTATGCCCACTGGAGTGATTACCAAATACTCCTTCGTGCATATCTTCTATAATCTTCTCAGGTTTCTTCTTGTCTACACAATAAAGCAAAGTCGAATCATGATTGTGCTTGTACAAAATTTCTTTACTCAGAAAGGACTTGGCAGAGAACCTTCTTAGTAATTTCTTATCATTAATAGATGCCCCTTCAGGATACTCTTGAGTCTGGAGGTATCATTTTACTTTGTGGTACCAAGGCTTTTCCTCTACTTCATCATTATTAACTTCGTAGCAATGTTCCGGTTCGTCTAGTCTCTCAATAGTAATTAGAGGAGCTTCATTGTTCCACCTGACTCCTAACATAGATGACATGGTAGCCAAGGCGTCAGCTAATTGATTCTCCTCTTGCAAAATATGTTCAAAAGTGATTTCTTCGAGTATGGAATTAATGTCAACACATGCTCTCGATAAGGAATGAGATTTGGATGCTTCGTATCCCATTCTCCCCTGATCTGACTGATTACTAGAGATGAATCCCCATATACATTAAAAAATTTAATTATCATATCGATAACAACCTTGATACCTATGATGCACGCTTCCTATTCGGCCACGTTGTTGGTATAGTCAAAACATAATCTGGCGATGAAGGGCATATGGAAACCCTTGGGAGAGACAATCACAACACCAATTTAATTACCAAGCGCATTGGAAGCTCCATCAAAAACCATAGTCCATTGGGATCCCGGATCAGGTCCTTCATCCAGTCCAGGTTTTTCATAATCAGTAACTAGCATAATATTCTCACTCGGGAACTCAAAATGCATAGACTGATAGTGATCTACTGCTTGATGAGCCAAATGATCTATCAATACACTTCCTTTGATTGCCTTCTGAGTAGTACACTGAATGTCGTATTTTTCCAGGACCATTTGCCATCTTTCTATTCTTCCGGAGAGAGCAGGTTTCTCGAATATATATTTTATTGGGTCCATCTTAGAGATCAACAAGGTAGTATGAGTCAACATATATTGTCTTATCCGGAGAGAAACCCATGCCAAAGCGCAACAAGTTTTATCGAAAAGTGAGTATCTTGTTTCACAGTCAGTAAAATTTTTGCTAAGGTAGTATATTGCATGCTCTTTTCGACCAAACTCGTCATGTTGCCCCAATACACACCCTATCGAGTTCTCTAGAATTGTTAGGTACATGATCAGAGGTCTTCCTTCAACGGGTGGCATCAGAATTGGAGGTTCCTAAAGATATTCTTTGATTTTGTCAAAGGTTGTCTGACAATTATCCTTCCACTTCGTTACTTGATCTTTCATTAGTATCTTGAAGATTGGCTCACAAGTAGTGGTCAAATAGGAAATAAATCTGGAAATATAGTTTAATCGTCCCAAGAAACCTCTGACTTCCTTTTCAGTACGGGGAACTGGCATTTCTTGAATAGCTTTAACCTTGGCAGGATCAACTTCAATACCTCTACCACTAACGACGAAACCTAGGAGCTTACCTGATCTTAGCCCAAAGGTGCACTTATTTGGATTCAACCTCAATTTGTATTTCTTCAATCTCTCAAACAGCTTGTGCAGGTGGTCAAGGTGTTCCTCTTCAGTCTGAGATCTGGCTATCATGTCGTCAATGTAAACCTCTATCTCATGATGGATTATATCATGGAACAAAGCTATCATGGTGCACTGATATGTTGCATCGATGTTCTTCAACCCAAAAGGCATAACTTTGTAACAGAAAGTGTCCCACTGTGTGACAAAAGTAGTTTTCTCCATGTCTTCGGGTGCCATCTTGATTTTATTATAACCGGAGAAACCATCCATGAAGGAAAATACTTTGTGCTGAGCAGTGTTGTCAACCAGAATATCAATATGTGGAAGCGGAAAGTCATCTTTGGGACATGCTCTATTCAGATCCTTATAGTTTATACATATATGCACATTACCGTCCTTATTCGGAAACGGAACCACATTTGCAACCCACTGCGAATAAGATGTAACAGCTAAGAAACATGCGTTGAACTGCTTCATAACTTCAGCCTTGATCTTTTCAGACATCTAGGGACACATACGACAAACCTTCTATTTTATAGGGGGACAATCTTCCTTCATTGGTAGACGGTGAACCACAGTATCAGTATCGAGCCTTGGCATGTCTTCGTACGACCAAGAAAAGATATCAACATAATCATGCAACATCTTGATTAATCTCTTCTTGATATTGTCTTCTAGGTTGGAACCTATCTTGCTTTCTTTCTGGTCCTCTACAGTACCCAATTTCACAACCTCGACTGGCTCTTCATGTGGTTGTATGGCTCTTTCTTCTTGCATTAAGAGCCTAACAAGCTCTCCAGGTATTTCACAATCTTCCTCACCTTCGTCCTCGGCTTGGTAGATCGGATTTTCAAAGTCATAATTGGCAATAATATAATTGTTATTAATGGGATCCAAGGTGGATATGGATCTACAATTTATTGTGTTGATGTGTGTAAGAATACATAGCTATTTTGAAAATAGTAAAGTAAAAGAAAAAATAGAGAGTGAAAAATTTGAATGCAAACATCTGATGATTTATTAAATAAAGATATGATGATGAATAATTACAACCCTAACAAATGGATCATTGTTCCCCAGGTAAGGCACAAGGCTTAAAGTTTATTGTTTAAATTACATAACCAAAAACTTAAAAGTAAGAAAACGGAAATAACATTTACTCCTGACTAAAGGAGATTGGTGTAAAGTCCTTAGTCTTCCAATTATTGAGCCCATTGTCGGTGGTACGGAAGATCCAACTGTCTATGTCGCAATGACTATCAGCGTCTTCCACAACATTAATATGATTATTGCGAACTCCATTACCGTTGATGCGGAATGGCGGTCTCCCAGAATTTTCACGAGCAAGACGGAAAACCCTCTGAGCCTGAGAAGTGAAAACCAAACCAAATTTATCTGTCTTGTAAGGAATATTGGGAAGCTGACCCCAAACAGTGCAACAACCTTCTTCAACCACAGCCCTGGCGTCTTTCAGAGAATCCATTTTTGATAGGGTTTTAGGAACAACAGGAGCAGCTTTATCAACAACTTTGAAGGTATTACAAGGGGTCTCGAAGAATTTTCCATCCATATCAACATTTTTGAAAGATTTCAAATTGCTCACCATGTGTTCTTCTTCACCGCAAACTATAACAATCTTTCCCTTCACGGGATACTTCAACTTCTGGTGTAAGGTTAAAGTAACTGCGCCTGCCCCATGAATCCAAGGGTGTCAAAGCAAACAAGAATAGGCTGGATGGATATCCATCACATAGAAAGTAGAGTCGAAGACCTGGGAACCCACTTTGATTGTAAGATCAACCTCCCCATGCAACATTCTATTCTAACCATCAAAAGCTCTTACCACAATGTCATTGGGTTTTAGCACAATCCCCTCGCAGTCAAGTTTGTCTAAAGCAGCTTTTGGTAGTACATTCAATGAGGAACCTGTGTCTACCAACACATGAGATAAGGTGGTTCCCCTACACTCAATAGAGACATGCAGGGCCTAATTATGGTCCCTTCCTGTGGGAGTCAAATCAGCATCAGAAAAACCTAACCCATTATTAGCTGTCAGATTAGCGACACAATTTCCAAAATGATCAACAAAGATTTTTGTCGGTACATGAGCAGATTTCATAAATTTTACCAAAGCCTGAGCATGGGCTTCAAAGCATAATAACAGGGATATCATAGATATTTTGGAGGGAGTCTTCCCTAACCGTTCAACAATTTTGTAGTTGCTCTTTCGGATAATCTTTAATATTTCCTCCATCTCTTGCTTGGAGGTGTCTTCAACAGTGAATTTCTTCGGTGCCTCAGTTTGGCCAGGCTCAGTCATATGTTCTTTGTCTCGAGTCTCAGTAGTAGATTAAGTAGAAGTGATACAAACTAGTGCAGTAACAGCCTTCGGAGATATCTATAGAGAAAACATCCTTCCACTTCTGGTAACCTTACTAGTCCCAGCAATATTTCCTACATTGGCATCAATAAGTTAATTTTTTCATCTTCAATAGTAAATGGCTCTTGCTTGACGCCATGGTAATAGACATTGTTGTACCCCAAAATTTTCCCTCTCATTTCACCAACATTTCCTCATCACAAGACTCTTGGAGTTCAAGATCAAACTAGGGTTTGCTCTGCTCAAGACCCTTCCTTGCATTGTTGACCCAAATTAGGGTTTGAGTTTGCACAAGGATATTTTGACATACAATACTCAATTTGACTTTCATGCTCCATGTTGGGTTCACAAGTTTTCCCATACTAAGTTTCAAGCCCTGATTCAAGTCTTTGCCCAGTCAATTGGACAGTTGACCTAAAAATCAACTATATTGGGGAAAAAGTCAAATGTGGCCAATTGAAAGTCAAACCTCATGAATTCTAACCCACATCAACATTATAAACTCATATGAACCACTTGATCAAGTTTGGATCACAATTCCACAAGAAATTTGATCAGATCACCAAAAGGGTAGAATGATCACCAAAAGGTTTTGACTGCACAAAGGCAATTTTTGACTGTTTGACCTAACCAATGGCAAACCAAGCCCACATATGGACTCAAGGACTCAATGAAATTGTCTTTACCCATTCAACAAGTTCAAAAGATCTCAAAAGCATAGGATTGGCAGATGAATTTTTCAGTCAACTGATCAAAATTTGACTGTATATTGAAAAGTCAAACTTTGACTTTTTGGTCAAAATCAAGTGCCAAGAGTTATTTTTCATCAAGACATGTCAAATTATGAAACTTGTTCATCAAGAAACCCAAAAATGCAAATTAGGGTTTAAAATGGAAAATTTTCATAGCTTAGAAATTTTCTAAGTTATGAAATTTTCTTATTTTTTCCTAACTTTGTCCCATTTTTTCACCAAGATGCAAATGGATTCAAACAAAACTTGCAACATGAAAGTTGTATTCCATCACAAATTCTACAACTTTTATTCACAAAGTTTTCTCAAAAGAAGCTTGTATCTCAAGTTATGATTTTTGGAACAAGGGTACCTAAAACTTTTAACTTAGAAGAAATTTGCCCTAATCTAGGCAGGATTTTGACCCATCTTCTTGGCCATTTTTCACATAGTTACATTTGGAGTTTCAAGATGCATTACAAAGATGGATTGTATTACATGTTCCAAGCTTTCCAAATTGTCTAAGAACTCCTCAAACACCCTTGTGGTTAGAGAGAATCGAATTCTTAAAGTTGGCCAAAACTCATTTTTGTCCATGGCCAATACATGTTCATAGCAACTTGCATTTTCAAATCAGCATGTTTGATGCTAGCTTGAAGGCCTCAAAACCAACTTACACTTAATAATTTAATGCCTAACCATTGTGTTAAGGTATTATCTTATTCATATGGACATTACATGCAATTTTAAGCCTTAAGTAGAAAAAGGCAAATTGCCATTTTTGCCTAATGTCACTTTATGTCAAAAACTAAATCCTTGAGCATTGGTCCAAGATTTCTTGCAGAAAAGCAAATCCACAAATAAGAGGGGCCTAGAGCAATGTATGAAAGCATGTTTGACAACATATAGAGGCCTGTAAATTCACCTTCACAAGGGGGCATCAAATAGAGACAACTTACAAAACACAACCAATCTCACATTTCTGTTAACACAAGCTAAGACAAACTTTGCACACAATTTCCATACATCAAAACAAGCCTGAAGCACGACTCATTCATCACTCAAACCTTCTCATACTCAGAATCCCTGTTTTGCTGCAAAACAGGGCAAGTTCTGCAAACTTCAAGCCATAACCAGTTCCTATCGTGCGTTTTGTCCAAAAGAGTTTCAAACATCTTCCAATCAATCCACCTGAGCTATCCAGATCATCCATTGCAAGCTGTAACACCTCTAACACACTTTTCCATTTTCATTTCAAAGCTCTGCAGGTTGAGTTCTACAGCATGATTCAAAGTGTTTCAAAGCAAGCCAAGCATTGGAGAAGCTTCCTTGGACCTCAGGCAAGCTCAACAGAAGCTCAAACACCATTGAAGCTTGCTGCATTTCCCTACTTGAATCCAACAAAAACAAGTTTTTTATCACTTCCTATCTCTCTATCTTGGAACATTTAGCTTTAGGTTTGTGAATGAAAAATGTAGTGTTTAATGTCATGAAGCCATACATATGCTCAGCTTTCATTTATATTAAGTGTGCTAGGAGAATTTCAGCCATGAACATGTGAAAAAAGCTAGGTCAGATTTTAGGGCCAGAGAAATTCTCTCTGGTCTTTGAGAGTTAGATTTAATGCTTTATATGGTTAGATTCGTGTTTAAATTCTCTACAAGTTTGATGTTGTAAGTTTTGGCAAAAAGTCACATTTCCAGGATGTAGCATTTGAACAAGAAGCGCGCGTTTGGTTGCTGTCTCAAGGACAGGGATGAAGCAATGTGGGATGGGCTTGGATTTCTCACTTTTGGCACCCTCCATTTACTGAATGCACCCCCTGGCCCATTTGTTTGATATTTATCATTTTATGACATTTTTATTTTCATTCTGACTTTATATTTTTTTGTTCAAATATAAAAAATGCCAAAAATAATTTTCCATATTTTTTCATATTTATTTGATATTTATTTCATTTTATTAAACATATATATGCAAATAATCTAGTTTCTTTTTATTAAAACTCTAAAAAATAATACAAAAGATATATTTATTTTCATTTATCTATATTTAAAAATATTTTCTTGAATATACACTTTTTTTGAATAATTAATTTTATTTTTATATGTTTAATATGTTTAATGAATATATAGATATACTTATATACTTTATTTAGTTAAATAATTAGGGTAAAAAAATACAAAAATAATACACTTTTATTTTTATTAATATTTGACACTAAAAATACTTTTTTTTTACAATATACTTTTATTTTTGTATAAATTAATATATTATTGTATATAATTAATAAACATTGCTATTTATTTGAAAATTAGGGTTTTGCCCTAAATAACCAAAATAATTAAATTGACTTTTTTTTATTTGTTTATATTTCACATTAAAAAAATACCCTTTTCACATACATAAACAATCTTTTTTTTGCATAATACATTTTTATTTGATATTTATTTAATTGTGATTATTTAAATGTTAAATATTGACTTGTACATTCGATATGGTTGTAATAACTTAGAATTTATTTCCTTGACAAATATCCCCAATTCAAATTTGTATCCCCCTCCCTATATCATGTTGTAATAGTGTAGCATTTAAATTCTCACACATTTAAAAGCTTTCAATTATGCCATGCCTAGACCTAGGGTTTGTATGCAAAATAAAATCAACAACTAGCTTGACCTAATCCAAGATAAACATGCATGAAAAAAGAAACACAATGCACACTTACACCCCTATGGTTTCATCCACTTGTTGCCTTCAAAAATGGGCCATGGTTGCATGTTGAGTACTTTGGCAAAACAAAAACAAACAAAAAGATCATAGTCCCTCGATGATGCTATCTGAGTTGCCTAAATAAAAATGATCAAGTCCCTCAAGAAAATTGCCAAAGATACTTGACACTATTGTTATCATGGTCTATACGATGACCCGCTGTCCCGTTTAACATCCTAACACAAGGTTGTTCACCAAATACAATGGTGAAACAACACTGTTAAAAGGGTTAAAAACATAAGAAAGATCTTTGAGTAAAATAGGGTAGATAACTCTTAGTTACTTGATCAAAGCTTGCAAAAACCTCCTTGCTACTTTTCAAAACACACTTCACAAACACAATTTCCAAACCCTACTTTAAAACATTGAAAACTTTTTCAAAAGACAAAAACATCTTTGTATACATTCAAACAAGAATCATTACAAAGGTCGCCACAACGATGGCCTCTTTTCAAAACATCTTCAAAAATCACACACAAAGCACCATTTCAAACATTTGAAAAGCACCATTTCAAACAATTGAAAATCAAAGCAAGTGATCTAAGCAAGTAACTAAGAGCCCATGGATAACCATGGATAGAAAGGGTGCTAATACCTTCCCTTTCTATAATCTACTCCACGGACCCAAGAAAACATCTCAAAGGTCTTTCCTGTGCTTTTTGACCTTTCCTTAGGATAAAATAAAAAGTCAATGGCGACTTTTGCTAAATCGAAACATTTGCAAACACAAAACGCAAAAACCCAAGTCAGTTCTCCCACCGTATCACAGACATCAACTCCGTAATTCCAAGGGATAGCCTTATTAGAAGAATATGGAATTGGCCCAGGTGCAGTAATAATCAGAGGAGCGACTCTAGGTTCGGAAGTAATCTTCAAAGGGCCCTTAGAAGTAATCCTTACAGAAGTATTGGAAATTGTAGACACGTCTTCAAGATTCAGGTCTTGGGATGTAGTCTCTACAGGAGGAGTCTTCTCAAAAGTAATTTTCTCAAATAGGATTTCACAGTCATCCATCAAAAACACTGAATACCTTTTTTCAGAAATGCACAGTCATTGGATTCGGATTCACAGTAGTAGCAGCCTTCAACATAACCCGGAAATAAACCGGCTTGCAGCAGGTTCTCCTTAACAATCATCAAGGGGGTAGTCAAATCCTTCACAGTAGAAACATAAGAAACATATTCAATAGCATTAAAGCCTTTCTCATAATTGGGCATAGGCGCAGTATTCACATTAGGAGTCTCAGGAGGATCAAATTCAATTTCTTTAGAATCAATCATATTTGGATCTTATTCTTCAGAGTCCAACAGTTGCTAGTATCATGCCCGGGGCTGTCAGAGTGACATGCACACCTTGCATTAGGACTATAGCGGGGAGAGGAAGTGTTTGGATTTTGTGGAGGCTCTCTCAATGTAACCATCCCTTCCTTTAACATGTGTTGTAATTCTTGCACTAATGGCATGTTGATCTTTATAAACTGTCTCTTGGGCGCCTCCTGCCTACACGGGTTAGTCTGGTGTTATTGCTGCTGCGCTGGCGCCAGATTAGAGACCAGTACTACCCCCACATATTGGTTAGGGTCACTCTTATTACGACCCTTCTGGCCGTAGACATCATTGGACTCTCTCTTCCCATTATAAGCCTTCTTCGCAGTATTTGAAGATGCAGCCACCTAGATTTTACCGCTTCTGATTCCATTCTCAACATGTTCCCCTGTCAGTATTAATTCAGTGAAACTAGTTGAAGAACTCCCAGGTAAGTGAATATAGAAAGGACCTGTCAGTGTGCTCATGAACATATCAACCAACTCTCTATCAGACAAAGGAGGTTGGACTCTTCCTGCAAGATCTCTCTATTTCTGCACGTACTCTTTAAAGCCTTCGTAGAAGCCCATGGATATACTCTAAAATTGCACGCGAGTTGGTGCCAGATCAGAATTATATTGGTATTTCTTATAGAAAGCAGCGGCCAATTCTTCCCAAGTGTGAATATTAGCACCATCAAGTTGATAGTACCATTCTAGTTGTGTCCCAGACATACTCTCTTGAAAGAAATGCAACCACAATTTCTTGTCAGCAATATGTGCCTGAATTTTTCGAGCATAAGATCTCAAATACAGCTTCGGGCAAGAAATGCCATCATAGTTAGCAAAGATAGGAGTTTTGAATTTAGGAGGGATAACAATTCCTGAGACCAGACCCAAATCATCAAACTTTAATCCAGGCACTTTCTGGATCTCCATAACTCTAAGACGCTCTTCCAGCAACTTATACTTTTCACCAGTAGAGGGATATTGCTCATCCAAGTAATCATGTTCCTCTTCATCGGGACATTTGTTAGAACCAGGATCGCTTCTTTCAGTCTTTACACTCTTATTATCTTCATCTTGTTTGTCTTCTTCATTCGAATAGATATTAAGATCTCGAGCTTGCTTGACAAACCTTTTGAACCTTCTTCCCATGTTAAGGACACCAATTGGTTTCTTTGTCTTCTTCTTTTTCTCGCTGGTGATATGTACTTTCAAATCTTCCCGCCCCTTGGCTAAGTTCAGGAACATCTGTTGGAATTGGGCATTCTGAGCTTGGAGATCTTTGACTGTTTGTTCAAGATCCATGTTTTTGCTGAAATAAACATCAAGAAGATGAGAAAACTTGTCTTGATAATACCTGTTATGATATGCATGCCATGTAGATGTATATGCAATGTTTTTAAGGATCTTATGGGATAAAAGAATATGGTTGCAACTTTGTCTTGAAGAACTTTGAATCTTTATCTTCGAACGTCCTTCTATCAGAATCAACCTTACCATATCAAGTGGATCCTAGCCTTTGACTCAAGAGAATGTACTTTGATTTAGACGTCATCTGGTTAGAGGGAAAAAAATCCTCTTGCCCCTTTCTTATGATAATCCTGCACCAAAGGTCCCTAAGATCCTTGAAATGGTTAGTAAAAATGCCATGTCATGATGTTATGATGTCATGATGTTATGTTTATGTTTAAACAAGCAGCAAACACAAAAAAATCATACAAGAGCCCTAGGTTTAAAGGCTTGCATGAGGTTCATAGGTAAGTACCCTTCTCTATTGAAGTTAAGTTGGCTCAACCTGTCCTAAAATAGTAATCGGGTTCTAGGAATCTCATATCATGGATCTTTCTCGAAGGTTTTATGTTAGTACAGCAACTGATTTTCCACCAAAACATCCTGCGAGTCGAATCTCAATGAGTGTAGCATCGAGTATTAACCAACCTTGGATTGCACCAAAGTCAGCCTTCTCACTACCTTATAATGGCCAAGATGGGTCAATTAAGGTTCTAAAAGTTAGTTAGTGCGAATGACACCACATGGAAGCCTAATGTTATCCTCGACTGACTCAAGGAACATTAGTACAATCCAAAGTATCGCACTAACCGTAGCTATAACTTCAACCATATCGGTATACGCCGTACAATTTTCATGATCTATTGCTACTTACCTAATGCATCGTTAGATTCAGGTGTAGGATCTTACAAGTGAATTAACCCAAGAAGTCCTTAAATTAAAGTAAACAATTCAAGCAATTAAAGCAATTAAAAGTGATCTAAACTCTAAGGTAACCCCTCTCTTTTTTAGAACTCCCCAGCAGATTCGCCTATTTTGTAATATGGTGGGAGAACCTACTTTTTTGGTTTTATCCAAATGTGCAGATAATAAGAGTATCCACCGACTTTTCTTTTATCCAATAAGGAAAGGGTGAAAAAAATATAAAAGACCTTGATAGATTTTGAGTTCGGGGGGTAAATTATGAAAAGGGAAGGTGTTAGCACCCTTTTCATCCATAGTTATCTACGGGCTCTTAGTTGCTTAGCTCACTTTTGAAAATTTTCTTCGTATGTGTGTTTTGAAAATATTTTGAAAATCCAAAGTACGACTGACTTTGTAATGATTCTTGTATCAGTCCTCAAGAATACGTACAAAGTGTTTGAAAATATTTTGAAAATGTGATGTGTAAAATGTTTTTTATAAAAGATTATGAGCAAGCGATTGACAGTTCTTACCCACTCAAAGTCATTCTTATTATTTTCCTTCTCCTTTATAGATATTCCTATCCATACCATTAGTTGGTAGGTAGACCTATCCTTTGGATGTGAAGGGACAGACGAAGGGTCATCGTATGTTCATTGAATGCAACATATAGAGATAGCTTAGCAATTTATCGGAGGGACTAGATCATTTTTCGTAGGCAACATCGAAGGGTCATCGAGGGACTATGATCATTTTCGAGGTTCTTTGCTAAAGTATCCCTATTTCGAGGGACATGACCATTTATCATAAGGCAATAAAGGGAGGTTACCCTAGAGGTGCGAGTGTGAATAGTGTGTTTAGTTCAGTTATTTATCTTGTATTAGGGTTATCTATTGATTGTTTTTTTAGATCTTTCCATACATGTCTAGTTAATAGAAGTATAATATATATACAAAAGTAAAGGTGCGGAAAGTAAATCCTAAGCTATTACATGGCTTTGGGGCAATTAAATAAAAAGATGCAGGAAAGTAAAGTGCAGAATTTAAACCTAAAACTATTAGATCCCGTGAGCAGTTACATAATAGGTAAAAAATGCTAAAAAAAATAAATCTAAACTATTACAAGAAAAAGTCGTGCGACCTATACAATCGTCTAAGAATTTAAACACAATAAGAAATAAAAAGTATTGAAAAATGTTTGAATGTGATTTTTTTATGAAATTAATTTGATGTTAATTAAATAGTTAAAACCCTAAATCTAATTAATTTTAATTAATAAAAAATCCTAAAGTCTAATTCATTTTAATTTTAAGAAAATATTTATTAACCTAATTAATTAGTAAATTAAAAAAATGTCAAAATTAATTATTGATTAGAAAACCTAAATCTAATTTATTAGGGTTTTGAAAAAAAGGTTACAATTATTTGAATGTTATTTAAGGAAAAAAATTAGGGTTAAGGAAAAAAATTAGGGTTAGTGATTAAAAAAGAAAAGAAAATAGGTTAGTAAAAACAAGAAAATGGATTTGTATGGGGTGGGTGTTGAACCCACGCCCTCCAGCCTTCATGCTGACTCGCTTGCCACCCTGCCAACGCGCTGGTTGTGTTAGGAAATAAGTGTTGCATATTATATAGAAAACCTGCATAAATTGGAAAATAACAAAAAAAAGATTGCAAAAGGCAGAGATCGAAACCATGCCTTTGAAGTAAGAAGTGCCTTTATACGCGTGCGCTTGCCACTGGGGTGGCTATTACATCCGGTAATGTAATGAAACAAAATAAATATATTATAAAACAAAATAAATGCATCGGAGAAGCGTCGGAGCCCTAGCTCCAGTCATCTTCTCCGACAAGGTGATGTTTATAACCTGCAAAATACCAAATGTTAGTGATCAAGAAAGGAATTACCCCCCCCCCCCCCTTAATTTGAGGGTTGTGAACTCATTGGTGGCCTTAGTTTTTGCTAAAGCATCCTGTACAATGAGATATAAACAAAATAATTCAAAATGCCATAAACATGGTGATGCACGATTCTGGCATCATGGGTCTCATGCAAGCGGTTTAAACTATATTATTTCATCTCAGGAACATAATAGAATTATTAGTTCACATCAAAACATCATGAAAATCAAAATACGAATTTGAACTAAACATGAAATCGACGATGCATGGGATGCATGTTTCAGGCCCTTATGATCATCAAGAATGATCAAACTTACTATGTAACACCCCAGGAGTTGATTTGAATGAATGGTTCGCTTTGAGAAAGGCTGGAACTAGGGTTTCGAGTTTGCCTTATTCTTGACAAAATTTAAGGTTTTGAGTGGGTTCTTGGAGCAGCTTTTTTCGTCTCCTTGAGTTTGAATATGATGAACATATATATAGGAAGAAATTAGATCAACAAAAGCGGGCTTGGACCTTATGTAAAACAATCTTTGATTTTATTTGTAAAGTATATTAGAATGAGACAAAACCATGAAAATTTGTTTCTATAATATGCTCACGCGGTTGGTGATGAGATCTTGGGGCCCCAAACAAAATCAAATCTTAAGCCTTTTATGATTTATCCATTATTTGATATTTATTTGATTTAATTTTGAATTTAAATGGATAAAATCAAAATAAATAAATTAATTAATTAAAAGGGTGTATGAATAGATTTAGAGGTCCATTATGAGGTCAAGAACACGTTTGGACTCTAAAAGATAAGCCCATTAGCCCAAAAATTCAAGTTTGCTCAATTTGGGTTTCATGTATTTCTCAAAAATTGCTTAACTTACACCTATTATGTCTCACTCAATTTTTGTCCTATGAAGGTGATCTTGGACATTTTGTAAAGCTCATTATGTCGCCTACAACTTTCATTTTGGTCATTTTTCCATTTTAAGATTTTAACTTGATGTAAACTGCTTTGACAAAAAGTGTCTTTTTGTTGACTTTTAAAATGACCTGTAATGTTTAGGCCCATAAATCTCAAATGAAGCATTTTTTGGACTTGAGATTAGAGAGAAAAAGTTGTAGTGAATTGAATTTCCATCAAAATGAGCTTTGGTTGAGAATTTTCTAATGAAACATGTGAAAGTTATGCTTGGTCAAAGTTTAGTTGACTTCTTCTAAAGAAAACCCTAATTTAGCAACTTTTGACTTTTGATGAATCTTGAGTTTCCTTGATAAGTCATTATCAACCCTTGGTCAAATTATGAATGTGACTTAAAAATGTTGATGTTTACCAAACATCTTGAGGTTTTACTGTAAGTTGACTATATTTGACTTTTTGTCCAATATAGTTGATTTTCAATCATCTGAGCAATTGACTGAGCAAATTTTTGATATAAGGCTTGAAACTTATCATGAGGATTCTTTGAAGCACATGAGGAAACATGAAACTCACTTGAGGCATTAAAATTCCCATTTTCCTTGAGGAAACCAAACCCTAGTTGTAGACCACTGCTTAGGAGGAGGATTCATCTGATCAATTCTTGAGTAGTCTTGAGCAATTTAGAACCCTAAGAGTATGAGGAGGTCTTTTGAAAATTGGAGGGAAAGTTTTGGGGTACAACATACCTTAATGACCATAGGATAATTCTCATGTGTCATAATTATAACAACATCCCTTTTGGAGAAGCTAACAGGATTCAAATCTCGTTCCCATACCTTGGCTATATCGTGAGATACGTGCATCACGACACGAGCATATTTCTTACTAGCCAATTTGGTTTCTCCGCCGCCAGCGAACCCACCAGCGGTGGTGTTAAGGGTATGAAGAGCTGATTTGGTTTCATATAACTCCTTTGTACCTTTCCCCTTCTTTTGGAAGGGTCCTTCCGAGTCTGCATCCTCTTGCTGAGTGTCTCTTTTTTTGGCCGAGGTTGTACCATCTTTTATATAAGTTAGAAGGTTCCCTCTTTGTATCAATGCCTTAATTTCTTTCTTTAACTAGAGGCACATCAATATGGTGTCCCCGTAGCCGATGGTAACTGCACTAAGCCCCGACATCCCTTCCCGTCATGACATTGAATCTTTTTGGACGGATGCATCTTGGATCAGGTTCAGATGCACCACCTCTTGAAAAAACTTCCTCTCCTAGTGTTTAGAGGAGTCACAACATCGTTTGGATCAAAGGGACGTCAGTTCATCCTTTGAGTTGCGCGCTCTCTGGGTCTGTCTCTCAGAGTAATCCGAGAAGAAACTAGTTCCTTCCCGACCCTTCTTCCTTGGTCTTATTTTTCTCCAAGGTTTCTCTGGATTGCTTCTCCAGGTTACTTTTCTCACCCTTTATGTACATCCGTCCCTATTAATGATTTCATCCATGTTGGATATCGGTTTCTAAGCTAGGGACTCGTTGAACTGCCCAGCTCGGAGGTCGTGCTGAAATGCTCCAACGAACAACTCTTGATTGTTATGAGATACTTTAATGGTTTCTTTGTTAAATTGGGCTAGTTATTCTCAGAGAGACTACGTATGGCCTTGTCGGAAATTGAACAAGGTAGTTGTCGACACCTTGCGGTGCATGTCGACACCTTGTGGTGCCTGTTAGCGGAGAAATGTTTAATCATATTTTTTGTCAGATCTGAATAGCTTCCCACAGATAGCCGAGGTAGACTCATGTACCATTTTAGAGCTACGTCGTTAAAGGTTCCAGCTAGCAGCTTACCTTTTAACAATGGTGACTTGAAGTTTTCTAGGACTTGATCTTTTAATATGGTTTAAAACAGTGGCTGAGGCTCAAGGAGCTCTACTTCTATTTGTTCGTCTCCCAAGCTTTTAAGTTGCAAGTCAATGACATTGTCCTGCAGAGTCTCATTCTTCTATCTTAGAGCCTCCATCATGGCTAACAATTGTTCCATGTCTGGGGATCTCCTTCATATGACATTCTAGTGAATGAGTATTGAGGTGTGGCCTAGGATAATTTTACCAAGGCCCCACGATGGGTGTCAATGTTCTTGTGTAGAACAAATATTCGGTCGACTTTTCCTTTGAAGGTAAGGGTTACCACGAAAGTAGGTTTGTAGAATGATTAAAGATTTTATAGCTACGTCGATAATGTGTATAGTCCCAAGAATAATGTCTTGTTCATCCCTCTGTCGAAATCACCTTATATAGAATTCCTTTTTTCTCCTTCAAGATCCTCAGTTAATGTGTGACTCTTGAATTCCATAACTATATAACCTCCACCGTCTCCATGAACGGAATTGTTTAAAGCCGTATAATGTTAGTTTATATGCGTCGGCGGCAGTTACAGATATTAATGAGTCGAGTTAATGATCGGCTATGGGCAGATAGGTCTTTGCCACTACCCCCATTCGGGTTCACGTTTTTCATGGGTTATTACCCGATGACATGATGGTCATCTAATACGATTAGCCGAGATGCACATTGGGTACCTTTTACCATTGAGCCGACCACCTGCTTCGCTACCTCTTTATCTGATTTCACTACTCGGTCGGTACTGATAATTTTGGGATGTACAGATTATAATGAATTATGTTGAGACAATGATTCTGCTGCAAAATTTGAAGTTATGTGTTGATGTTATTAAAGACATAATTGTTTTATATTTTTTAAAACTCTTGTTATAGAGCATGATGTTTTATTAAGATGTTATTGTGAAGCATGTGACACCCTTTCTAATTTAATTATTAAATTGTTTGTGAATATTCCTTGGGATGTAGAAGAGTGTTACATTAGTGGTATTAGAGCAGATCGATCTGTCCAACCAATATCTATGTGTTTATGAGATTGATTTATTATATATTGTTATACTATGATGTGCTATTTTGATTATAAACATGATGATTATGATGTTCTATTATGGTGATTTGGTAATAATTTTGTTGTGACATAAATGATGTGATTCATGACGATGATTTGATGATATGTGTGTGCAAATATAATACATGCTATTATGATAATTTTATGATGGTTTATGATGTTTAAATACTATGATTTGGTGTAGGTAATGTCTATTATGATTTACTATTGTCGTATTGTAAAAATATGTCGAATCACATGAGTTTTGGACTGAATATGTATTAAAACTGTATGGGATTTGGGATTGATTTGATGCATAAAAATGCAACAAGAAGTTGTTATCACGATGCAGTCAAAGGATGACGTGATTTCGCCCATGCAGCATTGGGTGAGCGTCAAGCGATAAGAATTTAAAAATAACGTGCTGCTGTAAAATAAGCAAAACGCGTCGGCCTCATCGAGCGAGCGTGAAGAGATGAAGCAGCATCGGGCAAGCCTTTTTCGTCATCGGGTGAGACTCAATTTTCTAGTGTTCTTTTTCGGGCTAGCCTCAGGCGAGCAGACTGAGACATATTTATATCTAAAACTTTGAGAATTCATAACTCGAGTTGAGAGTGTCTGATTGATGCTTGGTTCAGATCATTGGAAAGCTGGTTTAACGTACTTTCTCTAAAAAAACATTTTTAGTACCAGAATTCCAACTGTTTGACGCGTGGATGGTTGTTTAGCACTGTTGAGTTATGTCATTTTATAAAATGTGTGCAATTTATTTGTGTAATTGATAATTGGTGATGTTTTATGTTTATTGATATCCATGATGATGTTGTGAAATTGATTATGCTGATTTTGATGTGGTCGTGATGTGAATAAATGTCACTTTTGGTGATGTTTAATTGACATGCATGATAACTATATGTATACATGCTATGTGATGGTAATAATGTGATGAATGAAGTTGATGCTGTGCATGTTAATATATATATATATATATATATATATATATATATATATATATATATATATATATATATATATATATATATATATATATATATATATATCTGTGTGTGTGTGTGTATGTGTGTGTGTGTGCGCTTTGTGAAGGATGATATTGTGATGATTACATGAATAATGATGCAATTGACTAGCTGTGGTCGAATTATAATTGGTGTTGTACATCATATATTCATTGTATATGTTAGTATATTTGTCCAGTGATGTTAGGACGTTTGTCCAGTGGTGGCCTTAATCCCATTATGTGGATTGAGTGTGTTTTATGGTATGCTCTGGTTCCAAGAGGGAATCAATTCTATGGTGGAGATCTGTGGAGGGCGATGACCCAGTGTTCATCAGTTAAGTTTGGTACCACATGTATGAGTCAATGTTGTTACATTACATCCTAATTGACATTGGATTTGTTGACTGAATCATGTTTATGATGATATGGTGAATTAAGTGATGTTAGTGAATGGTGTTGTGAATTAAATGATGCTTTAGTGATGATTTGTTGATGTTAGTGATTTCCCTTGTTATGAATCAAATGAGGTTTCTATAATATTATGAGGAAGATGTATTTATATTATTATGATATGGTGGTGTGAGTATAATACTTGGTAATGATAATGTATGGATTTCATGATGAAGTTGTTTGTTGCTACTTAATCTTTTCCTTATATATTTTGTAATTAATTATGATTACTCAGCCTTTCTGTTTTAATGTTGCCTCCACGTGGATAATGCACGGGTGATTGTGAATAGCTCGTAATAGCGTGATGATAGCTTCATAATTATTTAGTGTGTTTTTCATCGAATAAAAAGGGTATTGCTCTGATATGTAACATCAAGTTTTTGGGAAGCATTTGAATTGAACTTTATGTATCTTTTATTGACATGATGTATAAGTTGTTTAAGTTGTTTTGAATCATAACTTATGAATGACGAAATATGATGATGCTTTCTTTGAAGGATTATAATGAAATCATGTTGAGGCAATGATTCGGCTGCAAATTTTGAAGTGATGTGTTGATGTTATTAAAGATATAATTGTTTTTAACTTTTGAAAACCAGTGTTATGGAGCATGAAGTTTTATTAAGATGTTGTTATGAAGTATGTGACACCCTTGTTGGTGTTTTACTCTAATTTAATTATTAAATTGTTCGTGAATATTTCTTGGTGTGTAGAAGGATGTTACATTTACAAGCAAGGTTTCATTACAAACTAGGTAGTTCTCCTTGTATTTAAAGGCCTTACTACCTCACTGTCCTCACAAGTTGTGTTTCAACATGAGCAAATCTTCTGAAGATTGTTGATGCAGAGAAGTTTCTTCTACTAGAAACGGAGAAGGAAGTGGATTCTGGGTCAAAGAAGGTTGTGTCCAACACTGTGATAAATATTGGAACATCTCATGGAATATCCAGAATTGGGAAAACATATGTATTAAAGATGAAGTCCCTCAAGAAGATCCATGTGCATATACATGATTCAGACTCAGATGCTGATGAAGATTAGGTCAATTTAATTGACTTAGGAGGTTGTGTTGGATAGATTTTATACGTTATTTGCTTAATAAAAAGAGGTGTGTGTGTTTTTTTTTGTTCTTTTTCTATGATTGAGTCAGTCTTGTTTTGAGTGTTTTTTTAACCCTTAGTTTTTGTCTCTTTGGATGAGTCTGTTCTTTCTTTATGTTTCCTTTTGTTGTTTCTTTTGAGTCAATTTGGTGCTATTAGTCCTGCATCAAGTAATTGAGTCCATTTTTAAGTCTTCCTTTGTTTGTATTGAATCAATTCTTGCTTCTTTTGATTCTTTTATGTCAGTTTTTTCTACTCAATTTTGTTAATTTTTAGCTAAAAAGTGGGATAAAAGTTTTTGTATGTCTAGGTTTAGTCAAGTATTGTTTGCTTTATACAACACTTTAGAGAGAGCATGATTGTATGTCATATGAGTCTTGATTATGTCTAGTTTTTTCTTCTGCTACTACTTTTGTTGTGGTTGTTTGCATGATGTCCTATAGGATGTCATAACAGCATGGCTATTATGTCTTTTCTGCTTATGTCATGTTTGTGTCTTCTGTTCTGATTTATGAGTATTATTGTGTCTTGTGCTTTGAGTTATGTGTGTTGCTTCTGTTGTATGGTCTTCTAATATCCTGAGTCCAGGTTGGTTTCCTGGAGCTTCAGGTTGGTTTTCTTGTACTTCTTGAGGGGAGATTTATCCCTCTATGACAAGAAGTGGTTCTGAGTTTTACGGGGAGTAACTTGGATGGTTTTGAAGATGCAGATCATAGTCTTCTTCATGTACAAAATTTACATGTTTAGCATGTAGCTTGTGTTTGTGTAATTGTTGTATCGTTGATACATGCTTTTGCAGTTTGGTTTGTGGTTTTATTCCTCTATGGTTTTATTCCGCGTGGTTTTATTCCTCTCTCCATTTTTATTGGACTTTGGTTGTTTTAGCCAAAATTTACAAAAGGGGGAGATTGTTAGTACCATAGTTTTAGGATTGACAACAATTTTGCTAAAACATGGTTTACAACATGATGTTATGAAAGATGTTCTACCATGTTGGTCAGGTTCATTTGAAGGCAGGTGTTCTGACATATGTTATAAGATTTTGTACCAGAACATGTAGAGGTTATTTTAAATGTTGAAAGATTTAATTAGTTTCTGCGATATTCCTTTTGGATATGTCTTAGTAAATTTTGCAGGTCAAGAAAATTTAACCTGGAACAAGTTTTGTATCTCTAGTTGTACATAAGTTACTAAATTGGGTCTTGAGACAATTTAGGAAACTTTTTATTATTTGTTCCAATATTTAAGGATATTTTGCTGCATAATTAGTGCATCACTCAACTTGTGGATCAAGAAATATTTGGATGCAGATTTCGAAGCCCATAGACTGCAGAGGTGTATTTAAAGAGAAGACCTAACCTAATGCAATTTGAACTTTCAATAATTTATAAATTAGGGGAAGCTTAGAGTCTTAGGTTTTGAGAGTCTATTGTGTGGGTGTAAGTCACCCTTTTATCTTTTGATACTTGTGGTAGACATTTTATTCTCATTCAGAAGTCTTTAGGTAATGAGTTGAGTATTGTTCTCACTCTTGAAGCTTTTAAGCATTAGAATTGAGTTTTGTATTGGAAGTGTAATATTCTTGTTGGGTTGTTTTTGATACAATCACTAGGATTGTGACTGTTAGATATCACTAAGGTGATTTATGGAGTGATATGGGATTTCTAATATCTAGATTGAAATTCTGGTATCAGATATGTGATGTCGAATGAGATGTCACGACACACATATTTGTTCGCAAGTAAGGTGCAGTAAAATCAAAAGAAGTAAAAACACAAGAGATTGTTCACCCAGTTCAGTGTACACAAACACCTACTTAGGGGCTACCAAGCCAGGGACAAGTTCACTAAATAGTATCAATTCATATACACTCTGTAACATGGTGGCAGAACTGACTGTTTATATATGCTGGATTTGCATTTTTCGTTCGCAAATGTGCGGTAAGCAAGAGTCGCCACCATCTTTTCTTTTATTCAACAAAGAAAATGGTGAAAAGAACAGAAAAAGACCTTTTTGAGATTTTCTGAGTAAGGGGGGTAGATTATGGAAAGGGAAGGTGTTAGCACCCTTTCCATCTGTGGTTTTCCACGGGCTCTTAGAAGTTTGCTCATTTTTAAAATGCTTTTGTGCTTTGTGTTTGATAATGTTTTGAAAGATGCCTTAGTGCGGAGATTTGTCTTGTGTTTAACTCTTGTATCAGTCCTCAAGAGTGTTAACAAAGCAAATGCTTTGAAATTGTTTTTTTTTAAGTAGTGTTTGTGTATAAGTGCAAAAAGTATTTTGAGCAAACTTCTAACAGCTATCTACTCTTATTACTCGAAAAGGGTCGTTCTTTTCCTCTTTTCCTGTAGACAATGCTATCCTACTATTAGTGAGTAGGTAGCCTAATCGTTGGATGTTTGAGGGACATCGAAAGGGACATTTAACAGTCATAAAGGAAACATACGGAGACGCTTTATCAATCAAATAAACCACAAAACACACCCCTACACATACCTAAACCCCATATCAATGATAATAATATGGATCACCCCTTACATGAAAATTCCTAGCGGATGATTTTTCTCTTCGCGTTCTCTACTAAAATCATCTGCGTTCCTCAATCTTTTAGCTCTTTCTCCACAACTTATTCCCCAAAAATCGATCGTACAGAATGAACGGACAAAACCTCAATCTTCCATTTTTTCACTCTTACCTCTAAGATCCTTATTATGAAAATCTCATCTTACCCTCACTAATCCTCATAAAATTACCACCTTGCCCTTAATATCTCTACACATATTATCCTAGTTAATTTAATAGAATAATTCTAAAAAATTATCAAATCTAATTAATCCCAAAAAAATTATTTAAATTCTAAATAATTATAAACTAATTATTAAAACTAATAATTTTCATCATCACCTTAATCCAACGCTTCCCCACAACATAATATCACCAATACACTACAATGCATCATATAAATCACAATATTTCACAAATAATCACAAATAACTACTTAAATAATTAACTATGATTTTTAGGGTGTGAAATGTTTGATTATTAATATTATATGATTGTGTCACCCCCACATCTATGACCTTTCTCTAACTATGAAATAAATTTGCTGAGTCTTGTTGTCTTACATTAATCATCTACTTCAACGCTAACATAGAAGACGTCTTCATTAGGTCCGACCATAGTTAAATTCGGTTCATGGTGAAAATGTTGGACATGATGTCTGAGGAATATGTACAACCAAGTTATGATAGTTTAACTTATAGAAGATGATGAAGCAGAAAAGAAATAAAGAATATAATAATTGTTAACTCAGCTCAGTGCAAATCACACCTACATCTGGGGCATCCAAACCAATAAAGGAAATTCACTATCAATAATATTAATACACTTAGTCTTACATGAACACACCCTGTTCATAACCTCTTCCTAATACTACCCAATAACTTTATATGTAAGACTCCCCTTAAATAAGAGAACCCCTCTTAGTTTCTCTCAATCACTAACCCTAGTCATTAACTTCAATAAATAACTTAAAGAATATTGAATTATAACTCAACTAAACAAACCAACACTATGCCTTATGATCTGGCTGTAGGTTCTAGCGTGGTGTACAACCAACAATACCAGCAAGGATTGAATATAAACCTTAACACAAAGATCTTCAATTCAACTTTCTTGTCTTCAATTTTAGAATAAGTCTCTTTAAATAACAATCCATGTTTGGGCCTTTTATCCAATGGGCATTTGAATTTCAATCCTAGTTATCATGGAGATTTGCTTAAGATATATTTTTCCAAAACAACTCCATTAAAATATTTGATTTGATTTGAATTCAAATTTAAATCTCCATAATTTAAATTTGATCTTATTAAATTATAAAACAAATATAACTAATTATATTTCTAAAATATAACAACAAATTAATAAAAAATTAATCCACAAGTGCTCTCGGATATCACAAAAAAATGCGCCAAAGCTTGAATTGACGCAGGGGCCAGATGTACCACACGTCCTAGAACATCATATCCCACATGTGTCATTTCTTCACCAAAACATAGTGTACACTCCATGTTGTTTTTCAAAATGCAACCAATCCAAAAGGAACAATAATTTCCACCATTGGAAAATTTAGGCAAAACAACTCTTCCAAAACTTACAAGATATGCAAATGATAAATCTTCAAAAATACTACAAACTGAGCATCATAAGCCCACCACACTCAGAACAATCAAAACAAACATCAGCAATATCATAAGAAATAACATAAAGTCAGAGTACATAAGATATGGTTGATACATCAAAAAAAAGATCAAACAGAATGCTCTCATACATTTAAGACATGGAATCACACATGCACACAAACAAGGCCAGTGTTTGTCATTAGTCAGTGAGGTCATCACATACCACTACTACTACACAAAAAAGCATTAGAGTTTTCACACAGTCAGTATATCCGCTCACACATGCTCAAAGAACACATGTCTATATGCCATGCTAGATGCTCCACATTATTTCACAGGCAACTACCATATCAGATCAATCACCAGAGGTTCACAGGATTCCACACCAGTTAAGAAAATATATTCCTACTCCTCCTTTTTCTATAATTTGGAAAAGGTGATGAAAGAATAAAAACTAGATCAAAGAGCGTTAAACAACTCAACCAATTTCAACCACCAGGTGTAGAAAATCATATCATACATTGTTAGTGTCAACATAACTAAAAACATAAATGAGTACCAACTGGAGTAGTTAAAATGTAGAAGTAAAAAATTATTACAGACCCGTAAAAAATAAGGCCAAAGAAAAAAACAAGGGGCCTAAATAACATAACAACTTCAGCTCGATGACATCATTCTTCACAGCTTGATTTTTCTTCATTATTTAAGGTTTATGAGCTTCCATTTTCTCCATCACTATTAGATTGTTCTTCCTCTTCCTCTTCAGTGTTAGCCTTTTCTTCATCCTAACTTCCCTCTCCTTGGTCAACATTCTGATCAATCCATCCACATTCCTTTTCCTGGTGGTAGTTGCAATAATTGTCTCATGTAAAGTCATTGACACTTCCATTATCTCAAGTAACGCGTCCTTTATCGTGGCTTTGGAAATTGGAGAAGAATCTCCACCAGCAATTTGACCTTGGGGCTTTAACACCACAATGTTCGAGACATGTGTCCTCACAAATAGTTTCAAAATTATTCCAGTTAGCAAACATGGAAAATATATAGGTAGCTTTACAACAAAAGAATCAACATCCTTCATAGTCTGGTCAAACACATACTCTATAATATTCAGCTTAGCCAAAACAATGTTTATACATGAGTTGTGATTTTTTTGTGCCCAATTTAATGCACCAATAATATATAAAATAGAATACTTCACACTCAAACTCCCACTTGAGATTAATCCTTTCTTGGACCATTTCTTCACTTGCCCGTTAACTATTTCATTAACAATTTTGTCAAAAGAGGGGACTTTATCAGACCCTGCGGACTTGCTTCTCCCCAGATACTCATTAACAATGAAGGGTGAAAACATCACACACTTCCCTCTAACATAAACCTTCATATACTCTTGACCTCCTTCCATATTGCAATCTAGTGACATATTCACAATAAACTTCTTGAGTACCTTTTAATTGCAAGGACCAATATCACAAATAATCTTGATTAGCCCAACAACTTTTATCAGATGCATGATCTCTTTACAATTAAGAGCATCTGTTTGTAGCTCTCTCTCACATGCAACCCTTCTTAGAACAACATATTTCCACTACTGCACACTTGTTTCATAATTAAATGACATGTTATCCAAGGGAGCAACAACAATATTCATATGAATTCTCTTTCCACCAACTCTTCTCCTAGAAGATGGCACAATGTTAAGGACATTTTCTTCAACATTTGTCTCAGATTCACTTGCTTAAATAAGTTTTTCTATTAAGAGACTTCTTCTCAACAGTTTTCTCTTCAACCTTTCTTTTCTTCTCAACAGTTTTCTCTTCAACCTTACTTTTCTTGCTCATAGTCTTCTATTGAGGAAATTTCTTCTTCATTATTTCAGTATTCTTCTTGAAGGTTTTGGGAGAAACATATTTCTTTTTCTTATTCACCTCATCGTCCATAATACTAATTATGCTTTTTATTACTTTAACAACAGGTGCTTCATCAAACTCAGTTTCTTCATCAATATTCTCCACTTCTTTAGCTACAGTTTTCTCTTGAGGCTTGGTAGAACTCTCAATAATCCTCATCATTATGTTGGAAATAAGAATGTCATCATCCTCATCATCTGTTTCATTCCTTCCACTTGGAACCTTAGGCTCTTTATTTTCAGGATTATCATTCCTCTAATATTCATATGAATCATCATCTTCATTCAAGATTTCATTCACATTTGTATCAAAAATATGTGTTTCAATAGTATGAACCTAAACCATAACAAGTTTTTCACTAGGCTTAGCTTTATAAGGTGATTCGTTAGTGGATACAATGGGAGGTTCAATAGATGTGGGCTCAACAGGGGTTTCAGTATATGAACCACCCGGTGGGGAATAAATGTTTTAACATTTTGTTCAACATATGAAATAACATGTGACTTAACATATGGTTTCACATGATATTTCTCAAGAGTGGTTGCATCATGATCAATGATTTTTCCAATGGTATTATAATCATCTTTCACATAACTATTCACAGTTTCAACAATTTCATGAACATGCACATATGGTTCCTTTATGGAGGTATTAACCTTCTCAGATGCTTTCTTCTTTATGGAATCACTCTTTGATTGATTTGTTGGAATGTTAACTAGAACAATCATTTTTAGAGGTTTTTGGTTTAAAAACATAATAGGTTCATCATCAGTGTCGCTAGAATCAAAAACCCTAGTTTTCTTTGATGTTCCTTTCTCGACCATCTTTGGTCCAAGCATTTTAACCCCATAAGAGTTGGGGCCTTTGGATATTGAACCCTTTATTAACATTTCTTTATCTTTGATGGAGACAATACATTCAGAATTGTTAAAGTACATATTCGTGTAAAATCAAGCTTCTCAAATGCACTTTTGTTTTGATGAAGATAAACCATGTTGACAAGAAGGCAAAGATTATTGATCAAGCTAAAAGCATATATGGATAAAGTCTTTGGTTCAAGCACTTAGAAAAATTTCAAGGTATAATGATAATACTTAATTTAAACTTAAGACATAGATGCTCAATGGTCAAAAGAAATATTTTATATTGTCCAAATCTTTACTCAAGTTTTTCTAAGCAAAAATCCAATTTTCACTTGAGTGAAATCGATTTGCATATTGGTGCAATCAATTGCATGCTTCAATTTTTCAAAACATTTGCTACTGTTTCTAAGTGAAATCGATTTGCATGGTTGTGCAATCAATTTCACACTCAAAATATTTGAATTTATAGCTGTTGAAACCCCGTGCAATCGATTTACACAAAGGGTGCAATCGATTGCACGCTGAACGATTTTGAAAACAGCAGCTTTACTCATGCCTGTTCATAACACCAATTCATGAAAACCTTTCACTCAATCTTGGCAATTGTTCATGATTCATTTACAGAATTTTATGTTGTTTCAAAAGGGTGATATGAACATATAAATACTCATTTTCAAAATCATTTTGTACACCTCTTCCAATCATATTTTCTGAATTTTCAAAAAATCAAACTCAAGCTGTTATACATTTTCATACACAAGTTTTCTGAACACTTTCACATATTGTTAACCATAAAACTTTGAGCATTATGTATCTTAAGTCATTGTATGCTATTATCATTGGAAGATAAGATCAATTCATTGATTAAATCACTCAAAGTTATCATTGTTGCTCAAACTCACTCAAATCAAATATTGCTATATACTTGCTTATTTTTCAGGATTGTTGGAAATAAGTTCAAGGTGTTTTTATAAATATTGTTTTTCCAGGATTGTTGGATACAAGTAAAGTCACTTTGAGAGGATTGTTCTCATTGTTGACATAGTGAAAATCCAAGAGGATTGTTTTTGGTCCAAGAGGATTGTTCTTGGTTTTGGGTAATTCTTGTTTAAGTTTTCCACAATAAGGAAATCTCTTTCATGTTGAAAGGGGACTGGAGTACTCTCAGTCTGTGAGGGGAACCAGAATAAGTCTCTTTATTTTTCTGCACTTTACTCTTTCATAAACTCACCATAAACTAGAAAAATAATATCCATCATCACTAAAACCAGAAAAATTTTAAAGTACCTAATTCACCCCCCCCCCCCCCCCCCCCCCCCTCTTAGGCGCACTCTTATACTTACAATTGGCATCAGAGTAGGTTATAGGTAACATGTTCCTAAAAGATCCAGAATGGCTTCCGCAAATCAAAATCCCGTTTTCAGAGATGGTGGTAGTAACAACAAGCCTCCTCTATTTTGTGGTGAATATTTTGACTTCTGGAAAATACGCATGAAGGCACATCTAGAAGCACAAGGAGAGTAAATATCGGATGTCATCAAGAATGGTCCATTTATCCCTATAACGGTAATCAATGGTGCTTTCTCATCAAAGCCTAAAGTTGCATGAGACGAAGATGATAAGAAACAGGTTCTCTATGATAAAAAGGCAATAAATCTTCTTCAAAGTGCCCTTAGCATGGATGAATTCTTCCATGTCTCGGCATGCAAAACAATGAAAGAAATATGGGATACCTTGGTACAAACTCATGAAGGAACTATTGAAGTTAAAAGATCAAGACTAAATACTTTGAGTCAAGAATACGAATTATTTCGAATGCATCCCGCAGAAAACATCCTTGACTTGCAAAAGAAATTTGTGCACTTGACAAATCATCTACGTATTCTTGGTAAGACTTTGACGAACGATGAACTAAATATGAAAGTATTTAGGTCCTTAACTAGGGAATGACAACCAAAGGTAACAGCAATTTCAGAAAAGAAAAGTCTCTCCTTCATGACTTCCGCAACATTGTTTGGAAAACTTCAAGAATATGAGATGGAACTCAGAAGACTTGAAAAGCATGAAAATCAAGAGAATAAATCCAAGAATATTGCTTTAAATATAGATTCCAAGGAAGTTGAAAAGGAAGATAATCCAGAAGAAGATTAAAATTTCATGCTTCTTGTTAAAAGGCTTGGTAAGTTCTTTGGTATAAATGATAAATCCTTTTCTTATTCAAAAGGAAAGAAACAATTCAAGAAAAAGGAAGCTTCCACATCAACACAAGAATTCACATGTTATGAATGTGGTAAGCAAGATCATATCAAGCCAGATTGTCCGAAACTCTCCAAGAAAGGTTGCTACAAAATCAAAAATGGATTCAAGAAAAAAAAGGCCTATGTTGCATGGGAGGATAATGAAATAAGATCTTCATCCGACTCCGATAGTGATGAAAGTGCAAATCTAGCACTGATGGCCTCACACCATTCTGATAATGAAGATGATGAGGTTAGTAATGAATTTTCCCTTTTTGATAGTGATGCACAAGGTGCTATAGATGAACTATTAAATGAATGCAGAATTCTGTATAAAACTATTTCATGTCAAAAGAAACAAATTTCATCTTTAGAAGAAAAATGTGAAACTCTGAAAAAAGATTTCAAAGAAGAAAAACAAAAATTAAGTGATAAACAACAAAATAATTTTTGTATGCAAAAATTGTGAATCACACTCTCTTTCCAAATTGTCCAATTAAAAAGAGTTATTGAAAGATATGAAAAAGGTCAAATTGGATTGGAAGGTGTTGTTAGCCAACAAAGATATTCCAATGATAAAAGTGGACTTGGATATTCAAAGTTTTCAAGACCAAGTTCTAATAAAATATCTTTGTTAAGGCTAGTGATCACTCATCCAAACAGAAAGTGAACAAACCTAAAATGGTTCATCACTATCCTAAAAAGAAAACATTTTCTAAGAAGAAATCTTATCCTTCTAGATATAGAAGTAACTTTGAACCTACTTATTTTTATTGTTGTATTAAAGGCCATACACCTAATGCTTGCTATGTTAGAAACTTTAGTGTGGCAAGTGGGAATTATGTGTGGGTAAAGAAATGAACTAATTATGAAGGACCCAAAGCAACTTGGGTACCTAACAAAACCTAATTTTTTTTGCAGGTATGCTTGAAGACCACATGCAATCTTTGGTATCTTGATATTGGTTGTTAAAATCATATGACGGGAGACATAAACCAATTTTCAAATCTAGTTCTAAAGACCAAGGGTTTTGTCACTTATGGACACAATAATGAGGGAAGAATTCTTGGAAAAGCAAAGTTGGTGCTCCACCTTTCACATCCATTGAAGATGTTCTTTATGTTGAAGGACTAAAGCATAATCTTCTTAGTATTAGCCAACTTTGTGACAAAGGCTTTAATATCAAGTTCACCAAGGATGAATGCTTGATAGAAGACGAAGTCACACATGAGGTTATACTTAAAGGTAAAAGAATCAATAATATATTCATGATTTCCCTTGATGATCCATCTTTGAAGGTAAAATGTATCATGGAAAACAATGATGATTCATGGTTGTGGCACAAAAGAATCGCTCATATTCACATGGAACACTTGAATAAACTAATCAAGTATGATCTTGTCATTGGGTTGCCTAAGAGAAATTTTGTCAAAGATAGACATTGTGATGCTTTTCAAAAAAGGAAACAAACAAAATCAACTTTCAAATCTAAGAATATGGTGTCTACTACAAGGCCACTACAATTGTTGCATATGGACTCATTTGGTCCATCAAGAACAAGAAGTTTCGGAGGTAATGTATATGCTTTGGTTATTGTTGATGATTTCTTTATATATACTTGGTCATTCTTTTTAGTGAATAAAAGTGATGCATTCAAGAAGTATTCTAAAATAAATTCAAAATGAGAAGTCTATAACAATTGCATCCATAAGAAGGGATCATGGCAGAGAATTTCAAAATGCTCTATTTGAAGAATTTTGTGGAGAACATGGAATATCTCACAACTTCTTGGCACCAAGGACTCCTCAACAAAATGGAGTGGTGGAAAGAAATAATATGTATCTTGTAGAGCTTGTAAGAATGATGCTTAGCGATTCAAACCTTCCAAAATATTTTTGGGCGGATGCGGTAAGCACGGCATGTTTTGTTAGCAATAGAGTTAACATAAGACCGATCTTGAAAAAAACTCCATATGAACTTTTCAAAGGGAGGAAACCAAACATTGCTTTCTTTCACATTTTTGGTTGCAAATTCTTTGTCTTAAACAACGACAAAGATAACCTTGGTAAGTTTGATGAAAAATCCTATGAAGGTATCTTTCTTAACTACTATCTTTCTAGTAAGGCATATAGAATTTATAACAAAAGAACTTTAAAAATTGAAGAATCAATGCATGTATATTTTGATGAATCTAACCCCTCCAAGGAGGATAATATTGTTTGTAATGATGATGATGAAATACTAGAAGGTCCTAAAGAAAATAATTCCAAAGATCAACCAATTCAACAAGAAGAATCACCCCAACAAGAATCAAATTTCAATGATCTACCAAAAGAACGGAGAACTCATAGAGATCATCCTATCGATAAAGTAATTGGTGATATAAGTCAATGTGTGACAATAAGACTAAATCTCAAAGATGCTTGTCTAAACATGGCGTTTGTCTCTCAAATTGAACCTTCCAAAATTGATGAATCCTTAGGCGATGACCAATGGATTATTTTTATGCAAGAAGAGTTAAATAGATTTGAAAGGAATCAAGTTTGGGAACTTGTCCCTAGGCCAAGAAACAAACACATTATTGGAACAAGATGGGTGTTTAAAAACAAACTTGACGAAAATGGAATAATTGTTCGGAACAAAGAAAGGTTGGTAGCACAAGGCTACAATCAAGAAGAAGGAATAGATTTTGAAGAAACTTTCTCTCTGATTGCAAGGTTAGAAGCTATTATTCTTTTACTTGCCTATGCTTGTTCATTAAATTTTCAGCTTTTGCAAATGAATGTCAAAAGCGCATTCTTGAATGGATATACCAATTAAGAAGTCTACGTTAAGCAACCCCCGGGGTTCGAAGATTTCAAGAATCCATCTCATGTATTTAAATTGATAAAAGCTCTTTATGGTTTGAAACAAGCACCAAGGGCATGGTATGATCGACTAAGTAACTTCCTATGCAAAAAAGGTTTTGAAAAAGGTAAAGTTGACAAGACATTGTTTATCAAGAAAATCAAAGGTGACACTTTGCTAGTTCAAGTCTATGTTGACGATATCATTTTCGACTCTTCAAACAATGAAATGTGTGAAGAATTTTCAGCAATGATGCAAGGAGAATTTGAGATGTCCATGATGGGTAAAATGAATTATTTTCTTGGACTTCAAATCAAGCAATTAAAGGATGGCATCTTCATCAACCAATCCAAGTATTTCAATGAACTATTGAAAAGATTTGACATGGATAACTGTAAGGCAATGTCTACACCAATGGGTTCCGATACATATGTTGATCAAGATGAATCAGGTGTTTCCATTGACATTACAAAATATCTAGGTTGTAAAACTGACAGAAAAAGCACAAGTGGTACTTGTCACATCCTTGGAAATACATTAGTATCATGGGCCTGCAAGAAACAAGCATGTGTTTCTCTTAGCACGGCCGAAGCTGAATATATTACAACGGCTAGTAGTTGCGCTCAAATATTGTGGCTCAAGCAATAACTTCGTGACTACGGACTCGATCTAGGATGCATTCCTCTATGGTGCAACAATAAAAGTGCAATAAACATTACAAAGACCTTTGGCAAGAGATCATGTACTTCAAGGAGATGTCGAGGTCACATTTGTAGATACTCATAATCAACTTGTTGATATCTTCATTAAACCTTTGGCAAGAGAATCGTTTTACAAGATTCGACGAGAGTTTGGTATTCTTGATGAACATGACATATAAGGTGCTTTCTATCCTTGTTATGCTTTTATATAATTCTCTTAATCTTGTTATATGTGAGTATATATGTTAAGTGGTGTTTAAGTTTAAGAAAAATATGTTTTTGGTCATTTTTGGTTGATGCAAATCGATTGCACAATAGTGTAAATCGATTACTGACTGAATATTTTTTATTTTTGACCTTTATGTATATGACTATTTTTGATGCATGATTGATTAAGTTTTTTCAATATTGCGTTATTATTGTACATTTTTTATTGCATCTTTCCATTCTTTTTTGATAATGTCAAAGGGGGAGAAGGATGTGGCACTTTATGCTTGTATATTTCCGGTCTTAAATTTCTAAGGTACTCTTCAATCAAGATGAACAAATTCAAAGGATTCCAACCTTCTCATACAAAGGGGGAGTTATGCATCTTAGGGAGAGAAGCTTCTTTCCGAAAATTACAATGCATCAAGCAAGACCGTTTGTCATCATCAAAAATGGGGAGAATGTAAAATCAAGCTTCTCAAATGCACTTTTGTTTTGATGAAGACAAACCATATTGACAAGAAGGAAAAGATTATTGATCACGCTAAAAGCATATGTGGATAGAGTATTTGGTTCAAGCACTTAGAAAAATTTCAAGGTATAATGATAATACTTACTTTGAACTTAAGACATAGATGCTCAATGGTCAAAAGAAATATTTTATATTGTCAAAATCTTTACTCAAGTTTTTCTAAGAAAAAATTCAATTTTCACTTGAGTGCAATCGATTAGCATATTAGTGCAATCGATTGCATGCTTCAATTTTTCAAAACATTTGCTAATGTTTCTAAGTGCAATCGATTTGCATGGTTGTGCAATCGATTGCTCTCAATCAATTTTTTCTACTAACTTCAAGTGCAATCGATTTACACACTTGTGCAATCGATTGCACACTCAAAATATTTGAATTTCTAGCTGTTGAAACCCCGTGCAATCAATTTAGACAAAGGGTGCAATCGATTTCATGTTGAACAATTTTGAAAAGCAGCAGCTTTACTCATGCCTGTTCATAACACCAATTCATGAAAACCTTTCACTCAATCTTAGCAATTGTTCATGATTCATTTACAGAATTTTATGCTATTTCAAAAGGGTGCTATGAACATATAAATACTCATTTTCAAACTCATTTTGTACACCTCTTCCAATCATATTTTCTGAATTCTCAAAAAATCAAACTCAAGCTGTTATACATTTTCATACACAAGTTTTCTGCACACTTTCACATATTGTTAACCAAAAAACTTTGAGCATTATATATCTTGAGTCATTGTATACTATTATCATTGGAAGAGAAGATCAATTCATTTATTAAATCACTCAAAGTGATCATTACTACTCAAACTCACTCAAATCAAATATTTCTATATACTTGCTTATTTTTCAGGATTGTTGGAAATAAGTTCAAGGTGTATTTATAAATCTTGTTTTTCCAGGATTGTTGGATACAAGTAAAGTCACTTTGAGAGGATTGCTCTCATTGTTGACATAGTGAAAATCCAAGAGGATTTTTCTTGGTCCAAGAGGATTGTTCTTGGTTTTGGGTAGTACTTGTTTAAGTTTGTCACAATAAGGAAATCTCTTTCATGTTGAAAGGGGACTGGAGTACTCTCGGACTGTGAGGGGAACCAGGATATATTGTTTGTGTCTATTTATTTTTTGCACTTTAATCTTTCATAAACTCACCATAAACTATAAAAATAATATCCATCATCACTAAAACCAGAAAAATTTTAAAGTACCTAATTCACCTCCCCCCCCCCCCCCCCCCCCGTTCCTCTTAGGCGCACTCTTATACTTACAATTCAGACCTTGATCACATAATTGGCATATACTGATTAAGCTTACAATCAATTCTTCTACCAGTAACACATCATCAAGGCTAGGGAAACATGGATAGACCTGTTTTCCTATGCCATTGATTTTTCTTCTTGCTCCATTACCAAAAGTGACATAGCTATTAGAGTGTGGCTTTAACTCTTCGAGATAGTTCTTTTCTCCAGTCATGTGCCTTGAGCATTCACTATCAAAATATCAAACTTATCTATAGAAAACTCTAATAAGAGTATAAGCTATGGGACAAGTGACAATTTCCTTGGGTTTCTGCCCTTTCTTTGCTTTAGTTTTCTTCCCTTTCTTCTTGTAGAGCCATGGTTGACTATGGGTTTAAGGATAACCATAAATGCTATAGCAAAAGGGTCTTATATGACAATATCTTCCACAGTGGTGACACCTCCAAGATGAGTTCTAGTTGCCTTTGTTTGAGGGTACACATGTTAATCAAGATGCTAGGACATGTGACCCTTCATCAAGAACTCAATTGTCTTCTCAGGAGAAATAACCTTCTTAGTGGGAATTTGACCTTTTTGTTCATAGAACTGTTGTCAAATCCTTTAACCTTCATAATTTTGGACTTTTCCCTAACTTCCAAGATCTCATATAGCATATATGAACCATTGTCCAACATATGTACAAATTTTCTCATGTTGTCAATTTTGAACTTTAACAACATGACTTCCTCTTCCAGACTTTCAATGGTTGAGCAAGCTTCTCTTTCCTAGAATAATAGCACTAATCATGTTATTTTTTCTCTCTTCTCTCAAGCAATATTCCTTCCATTGAGTGAGTAACAGTCCATAAATTTTAACAACTTCTTCTATTGATATATCTTCATCACTAGACTCACTATAGGAGTCATATTTTCTAGTGAAACCCATCACCTTGTTATTTGTTTCTTATTCACTCTCATCATCGAATTCAGACCAAGTGATTGAAAATCTACTTTCACGTTTCTTTAGAAAAGTAGGACATTCAGCTTTAATGTGACCAAACACTTCATATTCATAACATTGCACTCCTTTTCCTCTATTGTGTTTGTTTTTATCCTGGCTCTTGCTCTGGGGACTAATGTCTAACACCTTATATGGGACATTTTCCTCCATTTTATATCTAGTTTATTCAAGGATCTATTAAACTTTCTACTAAGAAGAGCTATAGTGTATGATATACTTTCTTATTCTCGTTATGATTTTCATCCTCTTTTGAGTTAGAAATAAATTCTACACTTTTGTTTTTCTTTTCAGGCATGTCATTTAAATCCATCTCAAAGGTTTGTAAAGAGCCAATGAGGTCATCAAATTTGATGTTTCTTAGGTATTGTGATTATTCAATAGCTGTAACCTTTATATCAACCTTCTTTGGTAAAGATCTGAGGATCTTTATGGCCAACTTTTCTTCAAACATCTTTTCTCCTAAAGAAAAGTAAGTGTTGGAAATGTCACGCAGTTTGATGTTGACTTCTGAAATAAATTCATCTTTATTCATTCTTAGATTCTCAAATTTTGTAGTGAGGAGCTGCAATCTTAGCATTTTAACCTTGGATGTGCCTTTGTGTGGAGTATTGAGAATCTCCCAAGAATCTTGGCTTTAGAACACATGTTGATCAATCTAAACACGTTTTTGTCAACACCATTGAAGATATCATTCAAACATTTGGAGTTTCCAAGAGCTTCATCATCTTCAGTATCAATCCACTCAACTTATGTCTTTAAGGTTGATGTTACATCTTGAGAAGTAATCACAATGTATTTCCAACCTTTTACAACCGCCTTCCATGTCTTATTTTCCACGGATTTGAGAAAAGCAACCATCTAAACTTTCCAATAATCATAGTTGGTGCTATCCAATACAGGTGGTCTATTGACTGATCTTCCATATTTAGTGTTATCCATCTAAACATAATTTATCTTCCGTGGATCTCACCCCAAAAAAAACCGGGTACCTATTTTGATGCTAATTAATATTGTGTTCTTGAGGAGAGATGTTAGACACGATGTTTGAGACAATATGTACAACCAAGTTATGACAATTTAGTACAAAATGATGAAACATAAAATAAATAAAGAACAAAATAATTTTTAACCCAGTTAGGTGATAATCATACCTATATTTGGGGCATCCAACCCAAGAAAGGAAATTCACTATCAATAGTATTAGTACACTTAGTCTTACATGAACACACGTTATTCACATCCTCTTCCTAATACTACACAATGACTTTCTATTTATAACTCCTCCTAAATATAAGAACCCCACTCACTTTCTCTCAATCACTAACCATAGTGATAAACTTCAAGAAATAACTTAAATAATGTTGAATTACAACTAAATTAAACAAACTAATACTATTACATATGATCTGAATGTAGGCGCAAGCATGGTGTACAACCAACAACATAAACAAGGACTCAATATAAACTCTAACACAAATATATTCACTTAGATCTCTAATCTTCAATGTTATAATGATTCTCTTTTAATAGAAATCTTTAGTTGGGTTTTTCTCCAATGGCCATTTGAATTTCAATCACATATATAATGGATAATTGGTTAAGATTTGTTTATCCAAAATGGCTATACAAAAAGATTTGACTTGATTTGAGTTCAAAATTAAATCACCATAATATGAATTAGATCTTATAAAATTATCAAACAAATCTAATTAATTAGATTGCTAAAAGATAACAATTTATTAATCAAAAACGAATCTTATACCTCTCTTAGAAATCACATAAATATGTGCCAAAGCTTAAATAACAGTAGGGGCCAGTAGGGATGTCAGTTTGGACCTGTTAATGGGGATCCCCGCGGGGAACGCCCCGTTCGGGGCCCCAAAGATGGGGAATTTTCCCCCGTGGGGGCGGGGATGGGGAGAAAAATTCCCCCGAGAGCATTTCGGGGACGGGGACGGGGAATACACCCCCCGCCCCGCGGGAACCCCGCCCCGCCTATTATTTTAATATAGTTAATTTAATATATATATTTTAGATTAGGTTTTTTAGTCATTTCCTTTATGTTTATTTATAAAAATAAATAAATAAATATTCATGTATTTATTAAGAGAGAGAAATGTAAATTCTGTGGAAACCTATTCTGTTACTTTAAAAAGTATTATAGTTCATTTTGTTGAATTTTATAGCATTTTATAGAAATTTATAAAAAAATATTATTATTTTGTGTTCCATTAGTATTTTTAATAAAAAATAATAAATGTCAAATACTAGTATTTTTTAATAACATAATAAATATGTGAATTCTTTGTGCTTTTTATTTTTATAGAAAATATAAACATTTTAAAAAAATAAAATATTAATGAATAAATGTAGGATCTATGGGGATCCCCGCGGGGAACGGGGATCCGCGGGGAACGGGGATGGGGATAGAAATTCCCCCGTGACGGAGATCGGGGACGGGGACGGGGAATTAATTTGATGGTGGGGAAAAAGATGGGGAAGTGTCCCCCCCGGCCCCGCCCCGCCCCATTGACATCCCTAGGGGCCAGATATGCCACTCTTTCTAGAACATCATGTCCCACATTAATTCTTTCTTCACCAAAACATCTTGTACACTCTATAATGTTTTGTATAATGTAGTCAATCCAAAAGGAACAACAATACTAACATAACCCTCTCTTGACTTATCTCATTTTTCTTAACTACGATTCTACTCTCTCTCTCTCTCTCTCTCTCTCTCTCTCTCTCTCTCTCTCTCTCTCTCTCTCTCTCTCTCTATATATATATATATATATATATATATATATATATATATATATATATATATATATATATATATATATATATATATAATACACACCCATGTAGGTGTGTATTAGCATAATACATCCTTTGTGTACTTTAGAGTAGGAACCCACCATTTTTTTGTTTTTTTCCAGATTCTGTCATTTAAGGGGGATTTAAAACCCCCTATATTTTTTTGTTATTACTATTTTTTAATTATTTTATAACAATTTAATGGGGGTTATTTTAGCGGAGGTTTTTTAATAGCTACAATACATTAAAATTTTGAAATAATGGGGGTTAAAAATCTCTCTAAATTTATAGTGGGTGTATATTAGTAAATCTCTCTCTCTCTCTCTCTCTCTCTCTCTCTATATATATATATATATATATATATATATATATATATATATATATATATATATATATATATATATATATATATATATATATATATATATTGTTTGGGATGTCAGGAAAGCGAGGTCCAGAAGTGTCAATGGACCAGACGTTCATGGTTACAAGAGACTTTTACACCACATATCCTTGCAAAATATTAAAATAATGGGGGTATGGGTCACATCTCTTATAAACTAAACATTTCCTCCATTAATAGTAGATGTGGAACTTTAACACTTTCACATTTGAAACCCAACAATTTTCCCCACAAGTGTGAGTCACTCGCACCACTAGCTTTGATCCACACTAGAATCCACTTCCACTCCCCCACTTATCCAACCAGGACTCTGACACCATTTGTTAGAACATAAATATGAATACCTATTAGAGTAAAGACAGAAACCCAAAAAAGTCTTGTTCGCGCAGTTCTGCCAAATTACATATGTCTGCAACTATAGAGTAGCTATAGTTCCCTTTATTTATGAATTGTGAATTGCATAATTCGTATATATATATATATATATATATATATATATATATATATATATATATATATATATATATATATATATATATATATATATATATATATATATATATATATATATATGAGTGTTTTTAAAATAAGATATAAGAGGATTGAATGCTAACCATTGGATTTGATAAATGTTCTTGATGAACATTTATTGTCATGACTACATCAAGACCATTTATCAAATCAAATGGTTAGTATTTAATCCTCTTACCTCTTATTTTAAAATCTTTCTACTTGATACATTCCCATATATATATATATATATATATATATATATATATATATATATATATATATATATATATATATATATATATATATATATATATATATATATATATTTGTATCCCCTTCGCCATGTAAGATATGGTTTAGAAGTTGGTTCATTCTTCTTTATGCTAGCGATTGAATTGATTCTAAAGACCTTTATATGAACCTTAGTTTTTTAAATATAGAGTTATTCTCAACTCATGATAGTAACACGTTGTTTTAAAAAATGTAACTTCTCACAATCAAAGTGCCTTTTTGCTGCTTGAATCTGATGGGCTTAATGAAACAAAAACTTAACATGCATCTCTCGTGAACCTATTCCCATGTATATATAACATATTTCCCTCGTTTCCCACTACATTACAGACTCATTTTTCACATCCTTTAGTAAATCTATGACTGATAATACTAAAGATCATATAATCAAATGGAACTCTCTAAATCTCTATGTTAAAATTATTAAGGTTGATGGAAATTGCAACGTAACACATATCCACACCACCATAGGTGGAGCTATATGTAATTCTTTAGGGACTTGACAACATGAATTATCTAATTTAAGTCAAGGCTCTTTGCACATCCTCATGGTTGAACTCTATGTCATCCACCATGGGCTCTCACTAGAAAATAATTTAAGTTTTACTAACTTAATTTGCTACAACTGCACTTTTATTAACTAAATTTATATGAGATGTTATAGAAACCAATGTGACTACAACCATCTCTTCAACCACTACTTAAAATTTTGTGTTAAAACAATAATTAATAACAAAAAATTAAATAAATTAGTCATATATTTGTAAAATATCTCGCCTAGGGCGATGCCTTTAGACCATCCTAGAAGAGATGACAGTAGAATGTCACCCAAAGGGAGGTATCGCCTCGTCCATTAGTTTTCCCATCGCCCCTACATGGGGAATGTTGGATAATACACTTCTTGGGTAGAGAGAAAGTCATGGTCATTAACTGACCCACGTCTCCCTTAGAAATAAGGATTTAACATCCAATATTGATTGACTGGCCGGTGACCATTTCCAAATAAACCATAAGCCATAGAGGCCTCTATAAATACATCTCTCCTCAAGGGGAAAAGACAACACCAAAGTCATACACATTCTCTACACTTTAAAGATAACAACACACACCAAATTCTTAATACCACAATGGCTGTGACCATACGCTTGCTCCTAAAATCCAGCTCGCGTGAGCGGGATTCATAAACTACCACAAAATATCACCTTATAAGGTTCTTGATGTCGTGGCCAAGCCCTAACCATCATATAATGTTATAAACCTACTAATAATGCCTTTGAATCTTTCTACCCTTGTAGGGGAACATGCACACATTTACTTTTTATTAGTACGCGGGCGCCCATCATGAGGCCCTGATAAAACTGACTTGAGCCACCCTTCTACTCTAAATATCTCCATCTTCCCTGTAAAGATTGCTGTCAAAACCACAACCTATAAGGCAAACACCATGATCATAGGCTTCACCGATGGAGGTAACTATAGATCTTCCTAGAGGAAGTACGTAAGGCATGTATTCATGGAAAATGTAATATCCTCATCCTTCCCCCGAAACTCTCAAGGGAAAACATGGGTTAATATAATCTTTTTCGAGGAGGACGCCCTGAAATTTAACCTTCACGATGATGATCCTCTGGTCATCACTATACAACAAGGGAACTGGGACATCAAGCGTGTACTAATAGACCCTGGAAGCTCTATACTATAACTCAACCCAAACGACATAAAAATGTTCAACAATTCTTTCAAAGACTTATTAGGAAATCATGTACAAATAATGGGCCAGATAACCCTAGAAACCACATGTGGAGATGGAACTAACGCCATGGAGATTGATGTCAAATACCTCATTGTGAGCGTTGTATCACCATATAACATTATTCTTGGGCGACCATCCATCAACGCCCAAGGAGTAGTCATATCCAATTTATAGCTGACCTTAATAATTCGAGGGGATCAACAAGGAGATTGTGAATGCTACCTAAGTAGCCTAGAGACAATTATATCAGAGCTCCCCTTGTTGATATTCCCCTTCCAAAGTTCCAAATACTGACTTCGAGTATTAGGACCCCAGACTGAGAGTGGAAGTAGAAAGGCTCACTTCCTCAGAGGATTTGAGTAAGGTCCAGATAGGCCCTCACTCCCATCAAGTGATGAAGATAGGTACATTTCTATTAGTGGAGGAAAGAGAACTAGTAAACCAACTCATTAAGAATGTTGACTTGTTTTTCTGGGCTCCTTCCAATATGTTAGGAATAAATGACAAAAAGGTGAGACATCTCCTTACCATCCAACCTTCTGCCAAACTAGTGGTACAAAGGAACCAAGAACTTGTTGAGAAAAAGAGAATTGCCATTTATGAAGAGTTGGGAAAGCTATTTGACGCTGATTTCCTATCGGAAATGAAATATCCCACCTGGATGGCCAATGCGGTTCTAGTCTAGAAAGCTAACAATAGGTGGCTCATGTGTATACATTTTACCGATTTGAATGCCAGCTGCCCTAAAGGTCAGTACCCACTACCAAACATCATTCGCCTCATTTATTAATCATCAGGATACCTCATGTGGAACTTCAGGGATGAATTTTAGGGCTACAACTAGTTTCAAATGGATCCCCTCGGCGCGCCCAAAATAGCCTTTATGTTGAACCATGGCAACTACTACTACAATGTCATGCCTTTCAGCCTTAAGAACGCAGGTGGCACCTAAGAACGCCTCATGAAAACAATTTTAGCCCACCAGATAGGGTGATACCTAGAGGTCTACATTAATGATATGGTAGTTAAGGTTATTAGAGGGTACAATCATGCAGAAGATTTGGAAGATATCATGCAGTCTATCAAGAAGTATGATATACGTCTAAACCATGCTAAGTGTTCTTTCGAGGTCCAGGTGGGGAAGTTTATGGGCTTCATGCTAACATAGAGAGGCATCATGATAAGACTTAAGGATCACACCTAAGAGTCACGACAAATATCCAGCTTGAGAGACTTGCTAACAAGTCTTTCCAAAGGGCTCGATGGAAGTCCCACGTAAGTGGTAAAATGCCTCGCATGAGGGGCTTATAGTCTCATTGGCTGAAATATATGTAACTATGATTGGAGTACTTGGTTTCTCCAAAATAAACTTAACTCTTGTATAAGGGACTTATTGTCTCCACAAGCGGAACAAGACTTAAGGATCACGCCTAAGAGGCGCGACATATATCCAGCTTGAGAGACTTGATAACAAGTCTTGCATGAGGGCTTGATGGATGTCCCGCCGAAGTGGTAATGCCTTGCATGAGGTAATTATAATTTTATCAGGCAGGCTATATATAAATCTACTTGGAGGACTTAGATTCTCCGGGCTAAATTAAACTATTGCTTGAGGGACTTAGTCTCTCTTCGTGAGGTCAATACTAAAGGATCATTCCCAAGAAGCGCGACAAATATCCATCTTGAAAGACTTGATAATAAATATTGCCTAAGGGTCATCTATTATAAAAGCATGCTGAATATTGAAAATCTAACCTAAATGAAATATGATGTGCTTGGAACTCTTTTTTTTTTTGTGACCAAAAATTCTCAATGATGGATTACAAGAATAGAAAATTATTTGGTTTAAGGTTTGTTTTCTGTAAATATTTTTTAGAGAAGAAATTCATTTATTTATCTAACCCTTATATATCAAACCTTTTTTTATATTAGACACAAATGCAAGGAAAAGTCATAGAAAATATTCTACACCAAACATTTTCTCTTCCCTACACCAAACATTTTTCGAAGATCTAAGATCTAGATCTTGAAGAAATTAATCTGACCCCTCAGTTTTATTTGGAAATCGAAATATAAGATACATTAATTTTGAAAATAATAAAAATGCAGTTGCGGGAATTCAAACCCATGTGCGTATAACTTTACCTCTCAGTTATTATTTCACCAAGGTGATAAGTGGAAAATTATCATGACGACCCTCGTATCCTCGCTTCTTTAGCCGAGGTAAAATGCATTCTGCATCCGAGGTTAAAAGTGCTTTTCGTAGTAGTGTGTAGGCATATTCTACTACTTCAGCATGCATCTCTCTATATCCAATATGATCTTGTTTCTTCTTTCTCCTATTACATAATGTTGAAGTGTGTAAGGATCAGTTACCATGATCAATACCATGTTCTGCATGTAATTCTTCAAACATCTTTGATGTATATTCGCCACCTTCATCTATTCGTAGAACCTTGATCTTCTTTTCACTCTGGTTTTCGACAAGTATTTTGAATCTCTTAAAGATTTCAAATACTTCGTCCTTTCTCTTTATCACATAGATCCAAAGTTTTTTACTATACTCATAGACAAATGAGACAAAATAATTGTTTCCACCAATGGTATGGTCTTCAAACAGTCCACATACATCTGAATGTACAACTTCAAGTATGCATGAGAATCTCATTGGCATAGTTAACATAAAATACTTTATGGATTTATTCCTTACTAAGAAACCTTCATAGAGTTCTTCGAACATCAGAAGACTTGGTATACCAGTTACCATATCATTAGTGACCAGTTGATTGAGTGACCTGAAATTCAGTCCAAACCTCAAATGCCATAACCAACTATTCTTGTGGTCAACAACTGTTTTTAGACATTGTACCTCAGTCGAACTGATCATGGTCTTAAATTTATTAATATTCGATAGAGGATATTTCAAGCGGAAATTATTCAGAGTGTCAAAATTGTTCCAAGGCTCCATCTTTCATAACCATTGAGAAACCTTTTTCGACCAGTTGTCCAACACTTAGCAGAATGCACTTTATTCTAGGTACATATAATACATCTTTGATCATATATTTTCACCATTGCTCATTTGAATAACTATTTTGTCATTACCTTATGCTTGCAAGAAGCTACTATTAGCAAGTTTGACCTTGTTTTTCTTTGAATCATCGAAATCTTCTAACCACACTCTTTAACCAGTTATGTGATTTAATCAGCCTGAGTCAAGGAACCAGATCTTTGAGTCGAAATTCTCATCTGCAATTTTACCCATGAGCACTAAATATTTAGAATAATTTGAATCTTGTCGTGTAAGGTTTTCTCCTTCATTCTTCCCTTTTTTCGCTTCCTTGTCTTTCCTATACCAATAAATCTTAGCCAAATGACGCCACTTTTCACAATCATAGCACTACATGCCTTTTTTTTCTCTTCTTTGTATTTTAGATTGGAGTTTTTCTCCTCTTTTTGAGGATTCAGAAGCCCTATTATTGGCTTTACGATTTCGAGGGTTTGACCAAGATTTCTTTCTCTGAGTCTTGTCTCTTTTTCCCTTGAACTTGTTGGAACCATCATGTTTCTTTCATGTCTGAGTTTGTAGTGCTTGTATCAAATCTTGAACAACTTTTCTTTTGATAATCCCCATCTCATGTGCCTCCAACGAACAATGAATTATTCCAGTTTCATTGTTTCAAAATTGTTGAATTTTTGAATAAATACGATACTGTGATAAAAGTGAAGGTCAACATACATATTACCTTCTCAACTATCATCCTACTAGTTAGGGTTTCACCAGAACCTTTCATGAGATGGATAAGATCCCGCGCCTTCGAGACATAGTCCGTAATTTTTTATTCTTCTCCCATTTGTAGTAATTCATACTTCCTTCGCATCGTCTATAATTTGATGACTTTAACCTTCTCACCTCCTTTGTAATACCTGACAAGAATATCCCATGTCTCCTTCGTCAATTCAACATGAGAAATCTGATCAAAGTTCGTTGCATCTACTATAGATTGAATCACTATGCCAAACAAGACTTTAGACAGCACTTTAAAGCGTTGTCTATTCCAGCGCTGCTGTAGGTAAAGACAGCGCTTTGTTAAAAGTAAAAGCATTGCTAAATACCCCCCTTTAGGCAACCCTTTTACTTTGAAAGCGCTGCTAAAGGCCCCCTTTAGCCAGCGCTTTTACTTTTAAAGTGTTGCTAAAGGTCCCCTTTAGGTAGCGCTTTTTATAAAGTGTTGCTAAAGGCCCCCTTTAGCCAGTGCTTTTTCTGAAACAAAAAAATAATTTAAAAAAAAAGCCCCTTTAGGCAGCGCTTTTAATGTTAAAGCGTTGTCTAAAGTCTCCTTTAGGCAGCGCTGCTAAAGGCCCCCTTTAGCCAGAACTTTTTCTGAAACAAATTTTTTTTTTAAAAAAGCCCCTTTAGGCAGCGCTTTTAATGTTAAAGCGCTGTCTAAAGCCTCCTTTAGGCAGTGCTTTTTTTAAAGCGCTGCTAAAGGCCCCCTTTAGCCAGCGCTTTTTCTGAAACAAAAAAAAATTATAAAAAAAGAGAGCCCCTTAAGGCAGCGCTTTTACAGAAAAAGCGCTGTCTAAATGGGGCTTTAGACAGCATTTTTTAAAGCGCTGTCTAATGTCAACGGAATTTTTTATATAACCTTTTTGAAACAAAAGCGCTGTTTGATATATACAATTTTATATGCATAGATTTTAACCATATTTGCACCAGGTTTTCACCATATTTTGCACATGTATATACCATTACAAATTTCACTAGATTTTCACTAATATTGGAGCTTCAATCCAATAAAAAATTACCAGAAGATACTATACATTTTCACCAATATACTTGTATATACTAATATTACCCTTGTACATATATACTTTTACAAAAAAAAACAACACCATTATATACCATTACAAAATCTACTCATCTTTATCTTCTACATATGCACATATAACCTGAAACAACACCAAAATATCGTAATTCATACCATGATACAAACAAAATATATATAATTTACCACATGACAAACAACAACAAAATTTCAACACTTGAATATACTCAAAATTCTCATCAATTAAAGTAAGATTCCAATATACCTTATATAACTTTCATCTCAATAATGTATTGAAACCAATCCTCCTTAAGTTCATCCAACTGAGAACTTGAGTAATAAGCACACTTGAATTTATCAAAGTACTACATAATAATATAACATAGTATGTTTAAGTTAAAACTATTTAATTATATGAGAAATATGTGTTAAATATTAAAATAACTCCTAAGTTAGAAATTCATACCTTAGATGGAATCTCTATTCGATCTAAAAGAAGGATTTCTCTCATAAACCTCAACATGTAAAAACCGCAATCTACTGCATTACGCTGCCGAGGACACTACACATGAAAAGAAAATATGGATAATTCCTAAGTTTTATCAAGTATCATCACTATTAATATAATCAAAATTTTGATAATTAATTAATATACCTCCACTATAATCCATGTAATATTGTTGGCTTTACTCTTTGGTACTTGAACACCTCTTTGTGCTCAAAAAACTTGTATAATGCTAATAAAACATAAATGCATATTTAGAATAATTCACATTAATAAATTAATAAATAAATATACACACAAATATTTAAAACAATCTCATTTACGTATCAACCATATTCTTCATATCTTGTTATGTACTTGGATCATTGCGTAAAGAATCCAGATAATATACAACTTCTCTGATAGGATTAACCGCGACCAACAACCAGTTTCCACTGTAAGATTAAACAAATGTGAGATGAAAACTTTCTACACAACGTCAAAATATGAAAAATTATAATAAATGAATTTAGAATGAAAATCTAACCCGTTACCGGTATTAAGCAGTAAAAAGAACAACTTTTCGGTATCTTTTTCGACCATAAAGCGCCCGAGTACAGACGCTGTGACTTCATTTGGTTTATGAATGATTCACCGTAAGTTGGTACTGAAAGGAGATAAGAAAGCGAATATTTTCTCCATTCCACTCGGGCGCATCAATTTTTCATACAAAAACCTTAAATAAAAGACCTCATTAACATTTCAAATGAGTAAATGAATTGATCAATTAATTAAACAAAGTAGATCGGATATACCTTATGTATGTATTAACATCACCGAGGCCTAATTGCGTATGTTGTAAAACTTGATCAAAATCCTCCATACCAATTGTTTTAGAATATTCAAAGCCAAAAATACCAAACTCCATAGGTAGAAGACGAGTATTTCCTTCTGGAATATCAGACATTTCTAAAAATGTCCTAAGGCACGACCTAAACTTGGAAGTAAGTTTTTTTTAGCCGCGGTCTTCTTAGCAACAACCTTTTTTTGTGTGAAAATGTTGCTAATTTCAGGATTCTTACCCCTACCGCCATCTTCATTATTTTTAGTATGAATCTAAAGATCATATAATTAGTTATGTGAAGTATAACATCATGAATTAAAATTTAATTAATTACATGCATAAATATCATATAATTGTGATGTACCTCTTTTATTGACGTCACTGACTCGGTTTGCCGCAGAATCCCCTTGTCTTTTGCTTTGGATTTTGTTGGAGTCTAATTAACATAACCATGTAAAAAAAATGTACGTAAAATGCGCGTAAAAATTTTGACTACTCAAAGGTTCATATATATGGTTTTAAGCATACCTCATTATCCATACTAATGAGGCTTGATGGCCATGCAACAAATGAACCGATTATATCTCCCACAAGTGTGGCATCTGAAACACCGTCAGGATGTGGTAATAAAGCATCCTTCTCCAAAGCAATGTCAACTGATACTTTCAAACAGCGAGTAGAGAGCGGTTTAGTGTGAAGTAATTCTCCCAAAGTGTTATGCACTTTTCCTTTGCCAACCATCCTATAAGTCGGTAACGATAAGTAGAGATGACAAGGTGAAATACCCTAAAACCAATAATAAATTTCAAATTTTTATTGTGTATATATTTCAATTAAATAAATTAAGATACTTTAATTTCATAATGGTATATATAATTACCTCTGGAAGATTCAGTTGAAAATTACAACTGATACTACATTTGTCACTAGTAGCTTTAAAACCTGAAGCTTGCTCTCTTAATTCTTTTCCCCTTCTCAATTCACGGGCTTCAGCTTGTAGTGCTTCCAAGGTTTCCTGCAGTTCTTTATTGCTAGGAGTCTTTTGTATTTTCATCTTCAAGGATTTTGGAGTGATTCCAAATCCCTTACCCCTCACTCGACCAGAATACTCACGAACATCTAATGCTCGACTAAGTATGCTCCTGCAGTCATTGTCTTCATCTGGACATATAGACTGAGATAGAGTCTCCTGAAATTCATATGAATATTGAAAATTAATATTAATTATATGTTACTAAACTTTTTATTTAATTAAAGAAATAATTCTATACTTACACATTTCTCAAAAACTTTTTGAACATCTTCTTTGACAACTCCATTCTTACCCACACGAGCTTCCTTCCACAAAATGTGTGTCGGAAGAGATATTTCAGAATTATTCTCCTTTGTTAACTACACATTAAGCTAAATAATGTGATCAAATATAATTCATGATGAACAAGTATATCATTGCAATTTATAGATACTTACGATATACTGTTCTAAGCGTCCATATCCAATACGCCCTTTTCTGTGTGGATACGCGGGACTTGATGCTCTTTGCCGATTTGTTTCATTTACACTATGAAATTTTTGGGTTTTTCGTTTGGCTTTAAACGTTTCTCATTATTTAAGTGAAATCAAACTTGCATATTTAGATGGAAGCTCTTCATCAACAAAATTTTCATCTGCATCCTTAAGAAACTTTATATCTAAAAAAGTCCTAAACCCTCCTAGTAGTTTTTCGGCCAATCAGAGACAAAAAGTTCTTCTAGTATCATCAATGTTGTTGAAAGACCTCTACGAAAAACATACACAGAGTGCGTTAGTACAAGTAATTTAAAGACATAATCGTCATTAAAAACAAATTGTAACTTCATTAAATATGGTACCTGTATCTCACTCCAAATTTTTTCTTTAGCTTCTTTCAACTCTATTTTTCTCCAATCATCACAAGTAATTGGAACTTCATTCCTTACAAGTACACCAATAAAACTTGTCACCGTTGAAACATTAGGCTCAATTAGTTAGCCACTTTGGCTCCAATACGCATCTAATTTTATGCCTCGGTCTCTATCACGAATGAATTTCTTTATAACTGTTATTCCTCATCTAATTTCCGCTTCCTGATCAATAACGGTCGCATGATCTCCATCATCAATAGCATAATCATGTGGGTGATCCTTGTTACTAGCCATTTAACATGTAATAAAGAAAAACATAAACCCAATATAAAAATCCATAATCAATTGAATATATAACAAATGACAAATAAAGAAGAGCATATAAATTTATTGAAAATGACATAATATATAACATTTTACTGTATTACCTCTTTCACTAACATCTCTTTCTTTTCTTGTTTGGAATATGAATTACTTGTTTCTTAGCAATGCGGACGTCAAAATTGATCCAAATTCCCTCGTTATTATCATTTCTAATATATGATTCATCCGCTATAATATTCTCATCTTTATCATTCCGTCTAATACATGACTGATTCTCAACATCAATATCACCTTGATCTACATCGGTATCATCAATCACTTTATTAGATAAAATCACTATAGACTATTTCATACTCGTCGGGTCAGTGACATAGAACACTTGTTTAGCTTGAGATGCTAGAATAAAATGCTCGTCTTTGTACCCCACCCTATTAAGATCAACTTACAGAAATCCTGACTTATCCATTTGTATGCCACTACTATTTATCCACTTGCAACCAAAGAAAGGAATCTGAAATTTCTCGTAATCAAACACCCAAATGTGCTCAATAACCCCAAAATATGACATATTTGTATAGTTGGGGTTTAAGTCCTTCATACTTGATATGTGCATTTCTTAAGCTAGCACGGTGACACCACTATTTTGCATAGTACTTTTATCATCTTGTTCTTTGGTATAAAATGTGTATCCATTTATTGCGTATGCGCTATGAGAAAACACATGCAAACTTGGACCATATGCCAAACATCTCAACTTTTCTGTTATTGAAGCAGGATCTGAAGAGCATTTTGAATAAATATGATCCTTAAACCATTTTATAAAACTTTGATTGTGCTCTCATACTATCCAATTTTCATTTCTGTTCTGATTTAACCCTCGGAGTACAACCTTGTGCATTTCAATATATGGCTCAACCTCACTGTCATTGTGCAGAACATACAAATGCACTTTCTCCCGTTCATCCCTTGATATTGTCTCAGTTTTATTTCCAATTAATTTTTTACCTTCCTTTTTTTCAAAAATATGAGTTTTAGGGAGCCCAACAGATTGAACATTGGACAAATATTCAGTACAAAACTCAACCTCTTCTTCAACAATGTATTGTTCAACAATACAACCCTCTGGGCGACTTCAGTTTTTCACGTACCCTTTTAATATTTTCATATAATGTTCACAAGGGTACATCCATATCATATAATCTGGTCCACACAATTGCGTCTCTTTCACAAGATTAACAACTAGATGTACCATTATGTCAAAAAAAGAGGGTGGAAAATACATCTCAAGATCACACAAGGTAATAACTATTTCTTTTTGCAATGTTGGTAAGACCTCGGGATCGATCACCTTACTACAAATTGACCTAAAGAAAAAACACAATTTAGTTATGGCACTTCTTACTTTTTCTGGCAAAATAGAACGTATACCTATTGGTAGAAAATGCTCCACTATAACATGACAATCATGTGTCTTTAAACTCTTCAACTTGAGGTCTTTCATAGACACAAGTCTTCTAATATCTGAAGAGTATCCTTCTGAACTTTAACCTCACTTAGAAACTTGCACAATATTTTTTCTCCTTTCTAGATAGAGTAAAAGCAGCAGGTGGTAGATATGTTCGGATTCCTTTCTTCACGGGTCCTAGTTCAGTTCGTATTCCCATCTTTAACATGTCCTCCCTTGCTTTAAGGTCATCCTTAGACTTTCCTTTAATATTGAGTAACGTACCAATAACACTTTCAAATACATTTTTTTCATTATGCATAACATCGAGAAAATGTCTCACATACAGAGACTTCCAATATGGCAATTCAAAAAAGTTGATCTCTTCTTCCACCCACCTTTGACAACCTTATATGCAAAAGGCTTGCCAAACTGAGTACACACATCTTTCACCTTTTCAAAAATTATGTCACCTGACAATACAGGTGGAGCTTTACATTGTTCAGTGTCTCCATTGAATGCTTTTCTCCACGCACAGTAATGATGTTTAGAATGTAAGAATCTACGATGACCGAGAAACACATTCTTCTGACAAAGTTCCAAACGCGTCGTATCGGTTCCATATTCATAAATAGGACATGCATGTTGACCTTTAATGCTATACCCAGATAGATTCCCATATGCTGGAAAATCATTAATTGTGCCAAACAACATCGCCCTCAAATTGAAACTTTGTTTTCTATATCCATCATAAACCTCCACCCCGTTCTCCCACAAAATCTTTAAATCTTCGATCAAAGGTGTCAAGTATATGTCTATGTCATTCCCTTATTGTTTAGGCCCAGAAATTAACATAGATAACATCATGTACTTACGCTTCATACATAGCCATGGAGATAGCTTATAAATCATAAGAATCACAGGCCATGTGATATGTGAGATACTTTGAAGACCATGCGGGTTCATTCCATCAGTAGATAAAGCCAAGCGAAGGTTTCTTGCTTCTTCTCCAAAATCAAATCAGGATAATCATTATCAATTTTCGACCACTATGGTGAATCTGCCGGATGTTGATACTTTTCATCAATAAACCTTTCATCTGCATGCCAAGTCATGTGTCTTGCATCGGTTTCACTATGAAACATGCACCTAAATCTCGGAATTATAGGAAAATACCATAACACTTTTGCTGGAGACAATTTTTTCTTATATCGAGACAAACCGCATTTAGGACATTCATTTAACGATGCATATTCATTTCGAAACAAAACGCAATCATTTGGAAAAACATGTATCTTATCATATATCATGCCAATAGAGCACAACATTTTTTTGGCCTCATAGGTTTGATTAGGAAGAACATTATCCTCCGGAAGCATATCTCTCATAAGGGCTAATAATTCTGTGAAACTTTTATCCGACCATCCATTGCTTGCCTTTAAGTTGTACAACTTTAATACCACAGTCAGTCTTGTGAATTTAGTGCAACCTTTATACAACGGTTTCTCTGCATCGCTTACCAATCTCTCAAACATTTTGGGACAATCCTAAAGATCTTCTTCAAGTGCTTCTGCAATCTCTTTGACTCAATCACAATCGTCTGTATCCGTGTTTTTGTCGTTAGGAGCATAGGTCGTCGTATTACTTTTCTCCCCCGGTTCAACATTCTCGTTAATTTTCTCACCATGATATATCCAACACTTATAACTTTGATCAATCCCACGCGTCAGTAAATGTGATTTCAATCCATCTGTGTTAACCCGACCCACATGACAACAACCCAAGCAAGGACATTTCATTCGACTGGAGTCTTTGACATGTTCAACAGCAAACTTAACAAATTCCAATACCCCATTCTCGTACTCTTTTGACAATCGATTGGCAGTCATCCATTTTTTATCCAAGGAATTACTACTAAGTGTCATTCAAAATATTGGAACGGAACGAAAACACTAAACAGAACAGGCGTTATTTCGGTTACACATAAATATTATAACAATAAACGATAACACTACAGAGTAACAACTAAATACTAACACACACAAGCACACTTGAAATCCTACAAACAATAAGAATCAGTAATGTTGAATTTGAACTTGACTTACCAAAGAAATAAGAGAGGTTATTGGTGGTCGACGGTGGATGATGTTGCTATGATGTTCTTCAAATCGGTGATGGTCTTCGACTAACTACACATAGCAGAAAAACATTAGTGTTCCATACTTGTAAAAATTTGTAAAGAGTTTTTATCAAGTTTGAATAAATAATAAATAAAAATAGCTTAGTCCAAGTAAACTAGGACAAAAACACAAATACATAGACTATGTGTATGTGAAGTTGAAGTGTGCAGTCTAACTCTATTTCCCAATTTAAAATTCACAATATAACCGCAATTTCAAATCATCTAAGACAACAACTTTGTCATTATCCATGCCATCTCAAGTAGTATATACAATTTTTATGAACGAAAACTGGACTCTCTATTTCTATTTGTACCCAAACAATCTACAATCTCTGTTTATAGCAAAATAATATAATAAAAGAGTATTGATTTTAATAGTCATAAAGAGTTTTTGCCACCAGAATCAGGGAGTAACAAAATCACAACCAGAACCTTAGTGCAAGCTCCAAGGAAGTTAGTTCACGCAATGATGCAATTTTTACAGGAACTTCTCCCGAAAGATGATTGTTACTTATCGAGAGTTTGTACAAAAAAGATAATTTTTCTAGCTCCTTTGGAATTTTTCCAGTAAGGTGGTTTGAAGACAAGTTAAGTTTACCTAAACTAACTGCAACAGCCAATTCTAGTGGTATGGTTCCTGTTAAATTATTGTTGGAGGTTTTAAGGCTTGTGAGATTCTTGCACTTTCTACAATTTGATGAGAGATGTCCATAAAAGTTATTATTACTTAATTCCATGTAGACCAATTTCAGATACACACCAAACCCATTTGTTATATTATCAGTTAATCTATTTTGTTCAAGTTTAACTCTCTTTAAACATGAGCAATTCTTCAAACTATATGTAATTAGGCCCGTAAATTGGTTATTATTAATAGTCAAATAAACCAACTTTCCACCAACACAAATGTTGTGAGGTAAATCACCTATGAAATTATTGTAAGATAACTGGAGTTTCTGCCATGGATCGACCTAGCTATTTGATACCATATTAGAAAGTGTATATTGAGTATTTATTGTCGGCGAACGAAATAACCCCTTCAAAATTCATTATAATTATGAATAAAATAACATTACAAAATTATATATTGCAGCAAAAGTAGGTAATTCACTATAAATAAACAAGACTACAAAATGATAAGTTGGCATTGTTCTTTTACTTCATCTTTCAAGCTCTCATAAATAAAATTACGATTAAACCCATTATTATCTGAGCTCACAGTATATCTTTCAGCATCTATATAAAATTTCTCAGAAGAGCTAAAAGTAATTTTCTTAAACAAATTCACATTTCTCAACAAGATCCTAGCCAACTCAATTGTATTGTGGTGAGGGAATTGAGGTTTCCAATCGCCTTAATCCAAGACGACTGCACTTTGTATTCTTTCATCACCCATATTTCAATTCTACTATTCTCACAATCCTTACTCCATAAGTTAAGAAATTCTTTAAATACCCATAACTCACAACGATCCGGTTTATGGCTTACACCATTTGGAAAAGGTATCTCAAAAAGATTCCTTTTAGTTAAATCAAATGCAATAATAACAATTTTCATGATTAGACAAAAGGATTATCTACGAAGTTTTGAAACAGGCAAACATGAACCTTGACAAACTTTTCAAAACATTTTTTTTCAAATGAAACACATCACATACTAGTTTCCTAGCATATCAATTTACTAAAGATTATATGTTAATATTTTCCAGTCATGAGAAATAGAAATAGATCCTTCCATTTTGAATCATCAAACTATATTTTTCTAGATAAATGAATTAGAACATAAAACCAACGGTTTCGCAGAGAGAAGAGTACCTTGAAAGTGACGGTGGAGGACGACGGTCAGCGGTGGAGAGAGAGCCTCATTTTGTAGAGAGAGACGGTGGAGGACGGTGGACAGCGGTGGAGAGAGAGACGTTGAAAAGGGTTTCGCGTGAGGAGGGAATTTGATCTGTGAAAAGAGAAACAATATTGATTCTAATTTTTAATTTCTAATTATATGACTTTAGACAGCACTTTTGAGAAAAGCGCTGGCTAATATGGGCCTTTAGCAGCGCTTTTGAAAAGCGCTGGCTAAAGTGGTCCTCTACCAGCGTTTTTGATAAAGCGCTTTCTAAAGCAGCACTTTTAGCAGCGCTTTCTAAAGCAACACTTTTAGCAGCGCTTTTTAAAAGCGTTGTCTAAGGTCACATTTTAGCAGCGCATTTATTTATTATTGTATATATTTTCTGTGTTTTTTTTTTAATTTCACTTATAGCAACGCTTTTGTATAAAAGCGCTGTCTAATGTGCGCTGTCAAAAGCCCTTTTTGGCGTAGTGAATACAAAATATGCAACCTTGCAATCTTTCTTCTTCGCATCCTTGTGACTAACTCTCTTATCATCAGCTGCATTGTCATCAAGCTCATGGATGCCATTGTTGGCCACTTCAATGGTTTCATGAAAATCGAACAACAACTTCATCTGCTTGCTCCATCGATTCCAATTTTTGTCGTCAAGGATTGAAAGAGAATTCAGAATGTCATTGTTTCCATTCATATCTGCAATGATTTATTAACTACACACGATCCTGAAAACTCGATCATCGACACGTGATTCTTGAGATCACGATCAAGAGTCTAACTGGAGCTCTAATATCAATTTATTAGTGCGTGAGACACTTAAGGTGAGACGAGAAAGAGAGAGAAGTATTGAAATAAGTTATATATATATATATATATATATATATATATATATATATATATATATATATATATATATATATATATATATATATATATATATATATATATATATATATATATATATATATATATATATATATATATATATATATATATATATATATATATATATATATAACTTCCAAGCCAAGTAACTAATTTGGGCTTGGGCTTGGATTTTATCACAACAGTAAAAGGCATAACGCTCACCAAATTCTTAACACTCCATTGACTATAACCATATATTTGCTCCCAAACATCACCGATCATCAACAAAGTCTCTTATCTCATGTGAGGAAAACTCCTAAATTACCACAAAATAACACCATACAAGACTTCTTATCGTCTTAGATAAATCCTAATCATCATATCATATTATAAATTTACTAAGACCTTTGAATCTCCCTGTCCTTGGAGAAAACATTCACCACTGTATTTTTTTACAAATATAAATAAAAAGCACAAACAATAAATACAATATTTATTTAAATATACCTACCATTAAAACTACAAAACAATTATATAATTCCAAAATTAACTATTATTCGAATGAATTAAAATTTCAATGTGAGAAGTGATGTATAATACTACCATCTAATAATTATGAATCGTTCTCAGACACTGATTATGAGGTATAAGAAAAACTCAAAACAGAACTACAATTTCTATCATCTCTTATAAATACAGATAAGTTAAGATGCTTTATGATAAACTGAAAGTGATCATGATACTTAAAAATATAGAAAAATTAACTGTATATAATCATTAAAGCCAAGGTCAGCAACAAAAGTGGAGTGGCAAACGTGTATGATCCAACTAAGACCAATGAGAAAAAATCATTGTTGAAAAGTTCTTGACAATTAAGTGCCAGGAAGAGTGATTTTTGTGATTCTCATTCTGGTTTGCTTGTAGACAAGATAATGGTCTACCATTTGTAATAAAATAAGTGGGATATTAGCTTGACATTTGCATTTGTTTAGTTAATGACATGATTTATTAGGGAATGCTACGATGGTGATGGAACTATACAGCTCATAAAAGTCTTCAGATTTGTTTTCATCGTGGCTGCCTAATTCTACCTTAGAACATGACATCTTATCATACTATAATTAACAACTCACTTTCATATAGCAAGACGATTTAGATTTAGATGATATTAAATTCATTAAGTTGCTAAAAACTCTAGTTAATTTAGATTCCTGAAAACTATTAAAGTATATCCTTAATTTCGAACCTAACTGTAACTGCCTTATTTCAATTTGGTTCTTTAACACCTTATGATTAGTGGATTTGGGGTCATGTGGTGGGATATACCATATGGTCCCATCAAAAAGAAAATAAAATATGATTGGTGCAGTTAATTACTGAAGAGCACATGTGTCTGTGTGTATAATCAACTATAATTAAGCAACAAAAGACACGGCAGATGAAAAGGAGTGAGGTCAAATTAAAACATTAAATTAGTATTTTTCACTCTGTACACCACAACACATGCAAAGCTTTTTTTGCAATCAAAACACATTGGAAAAAGTAAGTGAAATTTTTTTTGAGCTTATTGACTGTTTGTGTACAAAGCTGCCAGCCATAGCACGCACCTCTTTGAGTTAATTATATAGTTTCTTCTTTTCATGTTTAAAGAGCCATTTGATGATGATCATAGGGTCCATATAGCAACATAAAGTTTTGTATTTTGTGACGGTTAAATCATGATAAAACGAGACTCTACACATATTTGTCATGGTTAATTCATAATTAAATAAAACTAATAAATTTTATTATTGTTTAAGTAAGATTGACTTCAGTCTCATATACACTCATGTAGACAGATTTTAGATAGTTCTATAGACAATAAGTTAATAATGTGTTTAAGAATGGGTAAATTAGGTGATGGTTAATTTTTTTCTTCTCTTTTAAGGTTTTTATTTTTCTGATTATGGTGATGAATGCAATAAAGTGCGGAAAGTAAATGAACAACAGATGTATACTGATTCCCCTCACAGACTGAGAGTACTTCAATCCTCTTGTCAATACAGAAGAGATTTCACTATAGTTTAGAATGATTGCACAAGTCTAATCACACCAAGAATGATGCCTTACCATCTAATCTATCGGGAGATCAAAGACTCTTAAAACCTTTAAGATCTTAAACACTAAGTGCAAGAAGAACAATCATCTTCAATGCACACACTTGCTCCAATAATCCTGGAATGCACGGTTAATCTTATACAAAATCTGATTTTCACAAAGTATGATCAATTCTTGAATAACACTATGGTTATCAAGACACTAAGACAAGATTTAATAGGAAATTTATAGTCAGATCTAGTGCTCAATATATGCTGAAACAATGATGAGTATGAAATTTCTAAACAATGTTTCATGCAATATGTAAATTCTCAAAGTTTTACAACACTTAAGAATTTTTAAAATTTTGAATAATATGTCATGTGTTATGATCAGAGTGCAAATACATTTTATATATGAAATGCACTCTTTCATTACACACCAAATGAGTAAAAATATACAATGGTTGGACCCCAAAAGGTATCACCCAACAACCAAGTAAAACATAAAATATTTGAATTTTTCTTCAGCGCTATCCAATTACCGTAGGGCTGTAACCGGTTACACATACATGATAACATGTATATTTTCAAATTTGCATGTCTGTAACCGGTTACCCAAAAGTTGTAACTGGTTACCACTGAACCAAAAATTTTATTTTATTTTTGTGAAGTCCTGTAACCAGTTACTGTGACCCTGTAACCGGTTTCTACTGAGTAAAAGTGATAAAAACTTATTTTCTAAGTGATGGACATGAAATATTTTACTCTTAAGTAATCATGACACTTATGTAAAATGTTTAGAGTATATTTTGAGTATTATATCATCTTTAAAAACTTCAAATTAAAACTTGTACCTAACTTGTTGATGAATCTTCATAAATCTTCATCTTGAAAGTTGGTTGTACACTTGTACAAGACTTCATAGAATGATCTTGAAATGTTATATGATCTTGAACATCTTCTTTTCCACAATCTTGATATTTCTTTGACTTTATGTATAGTGGTCTTTATGAAAACACTATGATTGGAGTGCATGCAATCACATTCTCCCCATTTTGATGTAGACAACCAATTTGACATTTTAGCTTGTGCATCAAGGTCTTTGAGTGTTGCTTGTATGTATACCATAATGATGTGTATTCTCCTCCTAAGTTTGATATCTCCCCCTAAATTTATGTAGCATGTGAAGACTTGTTTTTTAAAGAGGAAGCTTTAAAATCTGGAAAAAAATTCTGCATCACTAAACATAAGCACGCAATGTCTTCTCCCCCTTTGTCAATATCAAAAAGAATGGGGGGAAAGACAATAATAAAACAGAACATAAAACACAAGTAAAATATAACACAATTTGTAACACAAACACAAAGTTAATGCATACTTAGAAATACAGTAGACACTAGGTCTTTGATGACATAAACGATACATAAGGAAATACGATACAAAATGCAAAAGATAAAGAGATTACATGGGAAGAGCATAAACAACAAACAAAGGTACTAAGGAATTTAGAATTCTTCACCATCACTCTCAACCATTGAATCCACTTGATTGGCTTGAAGGTTGGCCAAGTCTTGACGAATATCACGAAATACCAATATCATAAAATTTTGCATTAAGCAAAGTTTGTGATAAATCATCTCATTTGATATTTCTTCGTCCTATGCGGGTGGTGGAGGATGTCCATCTTGATTGAATGAAGTTCCTTTTTCTCTATGCTTGAACAATCTATCTTCATCTTTGAAAATATCCATATTTTTGTTTGCTGTCGCAATCGAAATTTCACAATCTCTTGAAGTCATTTTGGTTTCGGTTTCTCCTCGGAAGCTAACTTTTCCGAATTGAGAATATTGGTTATCCAATGAGCATATGGAAGTCCACCGGAAAGGTTTTTGAAATGCTCCATATAGTTCATGATTAAGTATTGCCCAATTCATTTGAAGATTATTTTTTATTGCAACCAAGACTTGCATCTCAACATCACTTATTTGAGAGTGATTTGAGTGCTTAGGAAGAAAAATGTAAGCAATAAATTAATGTAGCATATGGCCACTTACAGTCAGGTTAGAGGAATATAAAGTTAACTGACTTGTTGTAGAACTGACTTCCTTTTTCTTGTCCAAGATTTCTTTTTCAGAGAGACGAGTGATGCTATAGTATTAGCTAGTATAATTGTAAGCATCAACATCAATGGTATACCCATGCTTTATGAGTAAGTGTTGTACCCCAAAATTTGTCCTCCCATTCTACTCAAAACATGCTTATCGAGGTCAGTAATTTCTCAAGATTGACCAAGAATTGACCAGACAAATTCTCCTTCTAAGCAAAGGATTTCCATCTAGGGTCTCATTTCTCACAAAAAATTTGGTTTGCAAAAGCCTCAAATGATTTCCATGGCACCCTATATGCCTTATCATAATGGCATGACTGAAAGAAAGAATAGAAGTGTACTGAACTTGACAAGATGTAAGTTGAAAGCTAAAAATTTCCTAAGAGATTTGGGGTCGAAGCAGCTTCGACAATAATATACACTCTAATTAGATGCCCAACGAAGCAGTGTTAGCTGGGAATTTCGATTACACAAGTTTTGAATAAATAACACTATGATCAAAGAAATAATAGTTTGAAAGAAAGTGTGAGGAGGCCTTTATGAAGTCTTCGACTGATGAAGAGATAGTAAAGAGCTTTGAAGGGTTCGTTTTCGAACTATTGAAAAAATAAGCTATTCGAAGCATTACAAGGGAAGGTATCTTGACTGTCATATTGATTTGAATTGGAGCTTCGAAAGGAAGAAGATTTTGAATTCAAAAGCTTTGAAGAAGCATGTGGAAGTCTAATGGTTCGAAGGATATGCAACCTTCGAATAAGGCGTGATTTCATAGAAGGACTTAGGGTCGAATCAGCCAAATATAAGTCATCTTAGAGTTTTTGGATCAATAGGTTTCAAGCATAGTGAGGAAGAGGTGATACTTCGATTGGTCGAATTGAAGGAAAGGAGATCGAAAAGAACAGAATGAAGCTTCGACCAGACCAAAGGAAGAGGTGATACTTCGATTGGTCGAATTGAAGGAAAGGAGATCGAAAAGAACAAAGCGAAGCTTCGACAAGTCAAGATGAAGAGGTGATATTTCGATTGGTCGAATTGAGGGAAAGGAGATCGAAAGGAACAAGTACTGTTCGATTAGGCTGATGTTTCCAGATCAAGCAATCGATGAAGATGGTGACTTAATCGAAGAAGCCATGATAATGAAGCCTTGAGCAATTCGAATTGGAACTCAGAGCCATCGAAAAGAACAAAGCTTGAGAGCTTATCAAAATAATCAATTGATGTGAAATGGAGATGCAAGTCAAAATGAACACCTAATGGGATGAAATCTGTCCAGGTTCACTCAAACTTCAAAATGGCAGAAAGTTATCAAAATGACAACTTTTCAAATCTTTTGATTCAGCTTTCAAAGCCATGATTAATGGCTGATTCATGCCATATGTGTTCATAACCACACCCCTATAAGTACAAGACCAAATCAGAAGCAAGGACAAAAATATGCCTCAAAGAGTCACACGAAAACACTGCCTCAGAAAAACTCTCAAAAATCTCATAAGTTTTAAAAATTAAAAACCAGCTTCGTAGGCCTTCTCAATCCAAACTAACGCCCAAATCATTCTCCTGAGACTTCCAAGAAGCCACCCAAGCCCTTACACGAGCAGTTCCACGCCCAGGGTTACAGATCGAAGCATATTCGATTGGTAAGGATTTACAAAAACAAAATTGTATTTCCAGGCCATTTAAATACATATTGCTTGTATATTTGCGCTGCTAATGTTGTTTGTGTTTATATGAACATATCACATGTAAGATAACGTGCGGGAATAAGATCGTGCCATCATTAGGGCATGATCTGAATTTGCCTTCGAAGCTCATGATACAGGCAGTTGCAAGCCAAAGCAACCCAGATTCAGACTCAAGGGGTTCGAATTAGGGGGAGGTTCGAATCAAAGGGGAGAGGCCTGGGTTCGATACATAGGTCGTTCGTTTCCTTTTTTTCTAACAATTGTCTTGCAGATCCAATGCTTGCAGATTCCACGCGTACACCATACACCATGATCATAACCAATGGATCCCCATCTAATCAAGACCTGAAGGCCTCAGACGTGTGCCTCACCACGAACCTTCAAAGAGCTCCCTCATTGAATCCAACGCCAGTCTGGGCTTCTCCCTGGTTGGGCTTTACAAAAATCCAAACCACACCCCTTGTTTACTTATGTTACTAGGCCCATCTTTATTTCCTCGTTTTATTCATCTTATTTATTTCTTTTAATTCCTTTCTTTTTATTTTAATCAATAAACAAATATAAAAATCACATAAAAATAGATTTAGGATTTTTCTTAATTAAATTTTAATTTTGGTAAATTAATTAACTAATCATTTTAACATTTTCTAAAATTAAATAGACTTAGGATTAATTTCATTTCTTAATTAAAAAAACAACAAAAAAGATTTTTTCTTTTACCTTAGGATTTTTAGACGTATTTTCAATTTGTGCACGTTAATTATCTTTCGTATTTTATTTTCATATTTTTGTAACTTTTTATTGGATGTAATAGAATTAATTAGGACTTTACATTTACCGTTTTCTTTATTTCCCTTCTATTTTTGGACATGTAATTAATCCCCCTCTCCGAAGCCTTTTAATAGTTTAGAATTTACATTTCTGCGCTTTTAATTTCTGCAAATTATTAACTGTTAGACGTATGCGTAATAGGATTGTATGACAAGAATAAAAAACAAACGCTAGCAAACCTAATGCAAATATAAATAACTGAATATAACACAATTTCACATGTTCACCTCTAGGATACCCCACTTTGGTTGCCTTCGGAAAAACAGTCACAACTCTCGAAACGTGAGAGATTTTAGTGGCTACCCTCCGGTTTAAAGATCATAAGTCCCTCGATGACCCTCTCGATGTTGCCTCGGTAAAAATGATCTTAAAGCCCTATGGTAGTTACTAAGGTTTCTTGCCCAGTTGCCTTTGTGACTGTATAAACGTCCCTTCGATTGTCCCTCAAACATCCAACGACTAGGGCTACCTACTCACTAATAGTAGGATAACATTGTCTAAAGGAAAAGAGGAAAATAACAACTCTTTCGAGTAAAAGTAGATAGTTCCTAGATGCTATGCTCAAATAACTTTTACACTTGCACAAAACTTCTTTCAAAAACATTTTCAAAACGCTTTATCAACACTCTTGAGGACTGATACAAGAGTTATCATAAAGCAAGTTGCCTTACTATCAGCATTTCAAATACTTTTTCAAAACACACAAAGCACAAGGTTTTTCAAATGAGCTAAGCACCTAAGAGCCCGTAGATAACTACAGATGGAAATGGTGCTAACACCTTCCCTTTCCATAATTTACCCCCCTTACTCAGAAAAACTCTCGAATGATCTTTTTCTGTTCTTTTCACCCTTTCCTTTGTTGGATAAAAGAAAAGTCGGTGGCGACTCTTGCTTACCGCAACATTTGCGAATACAAACGTAAAACCAGTATAACAGTCGGTTCTTCCACCGTATTATAGAACTGGCGACTCTACTGGGGATCATGCTTATAAAGTGGGGTTACCTTAGAGTTTAGTTCATTTTTAAATTTTCTTTACATTGTGTGTTTTGTATGCTTTACTTTTGAGGGATTTTTTGGGTTGTTACTAAAAGATCCTACACCCGGATCTGGGGCACCTTTTAGGTAAGTAGCAATAGATCGTGGAGATTGTACGGTGTAGACCGATATGGTTGAAGTGATGTCTGCATTGATGTGACACATTTGTTGGTATCAGTATCCCTTGTGTTAAATCGAGGAGAATATGGGGCCGCTGTGTGGTGTCATAAAGCACTAACGGACCTTAGAACCTTAGTTGAACAAACTTGGCCATTAGAAATTAGTGAGATAGCCGGCCTCGGTATAAATATGAGGATTGGTTGATACTCAATGCTACACTTATTGAGATCGGACTTTCAGGATATTTCGGCCGCGAGAAAAGATCGACTGAGCTGAAACAATGTCTAATAAAGAAAGATCAGTGATATTGAGACTCCTTAGAACCCAATTACATTTTTAAGATAGGTCGAACCAACTAAACTTCAAGAGGGTACTTACCTGTAAACCTCATGCAAGCCTTTGAACCTAAGGCTACTTGTGTGACTTGTTTGCTTTCATTATCTAACAGCTTGAACTCCTTGCAAGGTTTGTTTATTATCTAACTATGTGAGTTCCTTGCAAGACTTGTTTGTAGTCATTACCCAATAACCTAGATTCTTGCAATACTCGCTTGTCTTTATCACCTTACACTTTTGCTTGGTACATGGAATACACATCATGACATCATACCATAGCATTTCCTTAACCATTTCAAGGATCTCAAGGTTCTGTATTGCAGGTTATGATAAATCAGACGTCTAACAAGGGGTAAGGGGATTTATTTTCCTCTAGCCAATGTCGTCAAAATACCAAAGCGTGATAACTTGAGTCAGAGGCTATGACCCACTCGACATGGTGAGCTTGATTCTCGTAGAAGGACATTCAATGAGACGAAGTTCTTCAATCAAAGCGGCAGCCAGATTCTAACATTTTCTTGTGTTTACCCCACGAGATCCTTGAAAACATTGCATGCATGTCATTACATAACAGGTCTTCCAATACAGGTTTCTCATGTTCTCGTTTTTTATTTCAGCAAGGAAAAAGACTCTCGAACAGAACAACAGAGATCTCTAAACTCAATATGCTCAGTTCAAGGAAATGTTCCTAATGGCCGGGAAAGATCCTGAATACAACAAGGATGACCAGTTGGAACAACTGCAAGCTGAGATGGAAAGGATGAGAATCCGAATGGGTAGTCAGATGGTTCTTATCCAAAATTTAGCTCGGGGACAAGAAGAGTTGAGAATTCTCATAAGAAAACTTCATCAAGACAGATACAATTGTCTGGGGAAAACTGCTAGAGCTTGGGGCCTAATAAATGATCAATCTCTCTTGGCAGATATGGAATTGGGTGACATGTTCATGCGGGAGCATGTTGAAAATAAACTCAGGAGCGATAAAATTTAGTGGACTGCATCTTCAAGTACGATGAAGAAACCCTTCATTGGGAAGAAAGAGGTCAGTGCTGCGTATGACCAGAGAAACCAGGGTAAGACTGAACGCCGTCCAACTGTAGGAGCGATGTTAGTTTCTAATCCTACACCTGATTAACAACAACAGGGCAATATGCGTAGGACAAATTTTCAGGAAATGCAGTTTACTAAGATTAATATGCCTTTATCTCAGGCGCTGCAACACTTACTAAAAGTTGAACTCAACTCTCTGTGGGATCCTCCTAGAAATCCCAACACTGCCTCTCCAAAGTACAATCCTAATGTGATGTGCTCTTATCATTAGAACAATCCGGGGCACGACACTAATGATTGTTGGTCTCTGAAGAATAAGATTCAAGACCTGATTGACGAAGGAGTGCTGGAGTTCACACAAGATGGTCAGACTGAATTTTTCTGTCATCCCTCAAAGGCACACCACCTGAAGTCACAAGTTCAGACAAAGAAGCTTTTTGTTCATTATAATTTTCAAATTGTAATTTTCTTTTGATTGTTCGAACACTTATTTATGTCAAAATTTGTTATTTCATTAATGCATTGCATATGTTTGTCTTGAATTAATCCATTCGTCTTCACTATGCTGAAGCTATGCTTTTACTTCCTTCTTGTGATATTCGACTCTCGATTAAAAGCTGTAAGCCATTAGAGGGAGGATGATGAAAACGATATCACAATCTCATACAGTTTGCTTTTGAACAGACCTTGCTGACGATGTACATGAGTTGTTTCAAATCCTAAATAGCGGAATTATAAGGAGGATAATCCCTAGTCAACCCCTTTGAGCCTAAGAAGTAGGAGTTTTCTTTTTTCACGCAAATTGAAACCCTTAATCATAACCTGGGGCAGCGTAGTTTCTCAGTTAATATAATGGTGCATTTAGTCGCAAGCTTCCCCTTCGTACATGATGAATGGTGTCAGCGGTATCCTTTCAAAATAAAATATGGTGATGGTTCCATATAATCATTGAAACATGCAGTCATTATATCTCAAAAGAAAAGCCCGCTAAGTCAAAACCTATGAAGGAGACTTGGGGGAAAAATTGGGGCATCCCACTAACTGTAATCACAAAAGAAACAGTTTAGGCAAAAGGTAGGGATAAAAAAGAGGTCGCTACAAATCCTCAACAAAAAGAAAATATTACAAAAAATGACTGCCTTCTCAAATAAACTTTCAGTATCCGAACCATCACCAAAATATTAGGGCAAAGATTTCAGACTCAATCGGGATTTAAACATACAATTAACTGAGCATATGACTGAAGAACATCACGAAGAATGGGTTGGGTACAAATAAAGTTTGAGCCTTTATCCTTTGTTTCCTAAACCGTGAACCATACCACCTTACAACCCCTAAAAGTCCTAGCTGAAGCATGGATTAGTTCGAAAGCATAATGCTACAAAAAGATATCCTGACTCCTGTAAGATTTGTTATAAATCCTGAGTTGATATCACATTCTTGCAAATTTTGTTTTACTAAAAGACGAATTTTCAAAAACTTCAAGACAGACATAAGCTTTGCATTTTTAATACCACTGTTTGCATATAACTAATTGTTCGACAATAGAGAAATCCGCACAACAGATATTCAATGAACAAAAATCCTCTCAATGAAAAGAATCACCTCAGATGGAAATACATTTCCAGTAACATGCCTTTCATAATAAAGGGGCATGACATGGTGTCTAACTGATCTGGGGTAGTAAAGTCAAGATTCAAGGAATCTCTCAAAAGTGCCGAATAGTCAGGGGCAGATCTCCATCTGAATTACTTGGGAAATTGAACAGGATGGGCCACGTGCGATCAAGCAAACATTTTTCTAGAAGTGCTACAACACTTGCCATCTTAGACAGTGACAACTCTCCATACCCGGTGAAAAATGACATAGTCAGAAAATACTACGCGTGAAAAAAGACCCGCTAGGTTGACTGGCCTAGGCAAAAAGAGTTCGGGAAAAAATTAGGGAAATATAAATAAAATTGTACACCCGGCAAGTCGAAAACCTAAAAAGGCGGCTTGGGTAAAAAGGATATCTCGGTGGACTGAAAATCTGAAAGGACAGTCCAGGCAAAATTAGGGATTAAAGTGCACGACTATGTCTCGTCATCTAGTCACTAGTCTATCAGTAAAAGGCTTATCACCCTAATCAATGTTTACTCAAGACTCCATGAGTCTGGGTAACATTCAAGCTATCCACAAAATCCCCACTGGGTAACCACCCTTAGGGGACTATCTTCGCAGAGTCCGTCATCAGTAAGGATACATTCCTCAGTAGGTATGGAGACAGAGACGTCCTCCTACAAAGTCATTGCTACATTTTCAGCATACATCCTAAAGATGTCAGGTGTTCCAATACCCCCTGCAGAGCAAGGATCTCTAATCATCTCACATTGTCTGAAAGAATTCCTCAACATGGTTCATAAATATCTTGGGTTCCCCAACAGAACTTCGTAAAATCCCCAAGCGGTTTGCGGAGTTTCCTTTCCCCAATAGAGTTTATTTCTCTAGAAACAGAAATCCATCTCCCAGCATTTCAACTTAAAAAAAAATTGAAGACTTACATTCTTTACCCCTAGCAACAATCAGGGATTTATTTTCCCTAGTTCAACAACACTGTAATAGAACAATGGATACATTCGCATATTGCATTCATACATCATTTTACAAACGTCATAGCATATGTAGTACAAATGCATATGTCGTAGTCTCATTTATTTTGAGAACATCATTACCCAATGCATTTCATGCATCATGATATTGCATACAACTAATTATTTACCTTTTCAGGAAATATCAACAAACGAATATCATCAACAATTTTCAAAAGTTCCAGATTAATACCTGAAACAAGACAGGACAACTATCTGAGAACAACTGATTGTAGATTAATACTTGAAATAAGACATGACAACTATATACATGAACAGATTGAATATTAAATCTTGAAATAGGACAGGGAAACTATCTTTATTTCTCTAAGGTTAGAGATTAATTCCTGAAACAAGACAGAGCAACTATCTCAACAACTAACAAAAGCAAGTTCCAGATTAATTCCTGAAACCAGACAGGGCAGCTATCTGCGAACAACTGATTTTGGATCAATTCCCGAAACAAGACGGGGCGACTATCTACAAGACCAGGTTAGAGATTAATTCCTGAAACCAGACAGGGAAACTATCTCAACGACCAACAAAAGCAAGTTCCAGATTAATACTTGAAACAAGACAGGACAACTATCTGAGAACAACTAATTGTAGATTAATACCTAAAACAAGACAAGACAACTATCTAAAGGAACAAATTGAAGATTAACTCCCGAAACAGGACGAAGAAACTATCTTTCTTTCTCTAAGGTCAGAGATTAATTCCTGAAACAAGACAGGGCAACTAACTCAACAACTAACAAAAGCAAGTTCCAGATTAATTCCTGAAACCATACAGGGAAACTATCTGCAAACAACTGATTATGGATCAATTCCCGAAACAAGACGAGGACACTATCTATAAGACCATGTTAGAGATTAATTCTTGAAACCAGACAGGGAAACTAACTCAATGATCAATAAAAGCAAGTTCTAGATTAATTCCTGAAACCAGACAGGGCAATTATCTGTGAACAACTGATTGTAGATCAATTCCCGAAACAAGACGGGGCGACTATCTACAAGACCAAGTTAGAGATTAATTCCTGAAACCAGACAGGGCAACTATCTCAATGACCAACAAAAGCAAGTTGTAGATTAATTCCTGAAACTAGACAGGGCAACTATCTGTGAACAACTAATTGTAGATCAATTCTCGAAACAAGACGGGGTGACTATCTACAAGACCAGGTTAGAGATTAATTCTTGAAACCAGATAGGGCAACTATCTCAATGACCAACAAAAGCAAGTTCTAGATTAATTCCTGAAACCAGACCGGGCAACCATCTGTGAATAACTGATTGTAGATTAATTCCCAAAAAAATACGGGGCGACTATCTACAAGACCGGGTTAGAGATTAATTCCTTAAACCATATATGGCAACTATCTCAATGACCAACAAGAGCGGTTCCAGATTAATTCCTGAAACCAGACAGGGCAACTATCTATGAACAACTGATTATAGATCAATTCCCGAAAAAAGACGGGGCGACTATCTACAAGACCAGGTTAGTGATTAATTCCTGAAACCAGACAGGGAAACTATCTCAATGGCCAACAAGAGCTATTCCAGATAAATTCTGAAACCAGACAGGGCAACTATCTGCGAACAACTGATTGTAGATCAATTCCCGAAACAAGACGGGGAGACTATCTTCAAGACCATGTTAGAGATTAATTCTTGAAACCAGACAGGGCAACTATCTCAATGACCAACAAGAGAAGATTCAGATTAATTCCTAAAACCAGACAGGGAAACTATCTGTGAACAAACTGACTGTGGATCAATTCCCGAAAGAAGACGGGGCAACTATTTACACGACCAGATGAAGCAGCCCTGCCCAGGCTCCTTCTAACATATTTCCAGATGCAGCTTTACACAGGCTCACCCTGAAGCAATCTTACACAGATCCCTTCTTCTCTTGAAATACAGCTTTACAGAGGCTAATCCTGAAGCAATCTTACACAGATTCCTTCTAATAATCTCCAGATGCAGCTTTAGACGGGCTCATCATAAAGCATCCCTACACAAGATCATTCTAATATATCTCCAGATAGTAGTTTATGACACTGCAAAGCATGAACCTGGCCAGATGATAATATACCTCAAGTTCAAGTTAAAGCCTAGACCGGACCAGATAACAACTTAATTTCTGAAGCCTAGACCCGACCAGATAACAATTAATTTTATTTTCCCCAGTAAGTCGCTGTGAAGCCTGGAATACGACCAGATGACAACCAACTTTATTACCCTCAGCAAGTTACAGTGAAGCCTGGATTTCAACAAGAAAATAGCTGACTTTCATCTCTCCAGTCCAGAGATAACTCCTCAATAGAGCCAGGGACAACTAAAGCTCCTAGGCTCCATTCCCAACAGAGTTATCCTCAAGAAAAATAACAGAAATCAACATTCCCCGGTAGAGTCCTCCTCAGACAACAGGAACAAAAATCTCCACAAAGAGACCTCTTATGAAGTCAGCATCTACTTTGGATGGAATCTTTAAGCCCATCTCCGACAACTCTCAGTCATCTTCTCCAAATGGAATTTGTAAGCCCATTCCTGATATCATCAACCAACAACGTTACTTCATGCGAGTGTAAATTTCTGGTCACTCTAGTGTTCAATCATCTTCCACCTTCAGATCACGAAAGGCAGACAAGTCAATCTAAATCTTCAGGTTTAAGAAGATTGAATAGGGGCAGCTATTGTACCCTAAAATTTTCCCTCCCATTCTACTTAAGACATACTCATCGAGGTCCTCAATTTCTCAAGGTTGACCAAGAATTGACCAAACAAATTCTCCTCCTAAGCAATGGATTTCCATCTAGGGTCTCATTTCTCACACAAAATTTGGTTTGCAAAAGCCTCAAATGATTTCCATGGCACCCTATATGCCTTATCATAATGGAATGACTGAAAGAAAGAATAGAAGTGTATTGAACTTGACGAGATGTGAGTTGAAAGCTAAAAATTTCCTAAGATATTTGGGGTCGAAGCAGCTTCGACAGCAATATACAATCTGATTAGATGCCCAATGAAGAAGTGTTAGCTGGGAATTTCGATTACACAAGTTTTGAATAAATGACACTATGATCGAAGAAAGAATAGTTTGAAAGAAAGTGTGAAGAGGCCTTTATGAAGTCTTCGATTGATGAATAACTTGTAAAGAGCTTCAAAGGGTTTCGTTTTCGAACTATTGAAAAAAATAAGTTATTTGAAGCATTACAAGGGAAGGCATTTCGACGGTCATGTTTATTTGAATTGGCGCTTAGAAAGGAAGAATATTTTGAATTCAAAAGCTTTGAAGAAGCATGTGAAAGTCTAATGGTTCGAAGGATATGGCACCTTCGAACGGGGCGTGATTTCATAGAAGGACTTAGGGTCGAATCAGCTAAATATAAGTCATCTTAGAGTTTTTGGACCAATAGGTTTCAGGCTTAGTAAGGAAGAGGTGATACTTCGATTGGTCGAATTGAAGGAAAGGAGATCGAAAAGAACAGAACGAAGCTTCGACCAGACCAAAGGATGAGGTGATACTTCGATTGGTCAAATTGAAGGAAATAAGATGAAAAGAACAGAATGAAGCTTCGACAAGTCAAGATGAAGAGGTGATACTTCGATTGGTCGAATTGAGGGAAATGAGATTGAAAGGAACAAGAACTGTTTGATTAGGCTGATGTTTCTAGATCAAGCAATCGATGCAGATGGTGACTTAATCGAATAAGCCATGATAATGAAGCCTTGAGCAATTCAAATTGGAACTCAGAGATATCAAAAATAACAAATCTTGAGAGCTTGTCGAAAGAATCAGTTGATGTGAAAAGGAGATGTACGTCGAAACGAACACCTAATGGGATGAAACCTGTCCAGGTTCACTCAAAGTTTAAAATGGCAGAAAATTATTCCAATGGCAACTTTTCAAATCTTTTGATTCTGCTTTCAAAGCCGTGATTAATGGTTGATTCATGCCATATGTGTTCATAACCACGCCCCTATAAGTACAAGACCAAATCATAAGCAAGGACAAAAATTTGCCTCAAAGAGTCACACGAAAACACTGCCTCAGAAAAACTCTCAAAAATATAATAAGTTGTCAAAATTCAAAAACAGCTTCGAAGACCTTCTCAATCAAAACTAACACCCAAATCATTCTCCTGAGACTTCCAGGAAGCCACGCATGCCCTTACACGAGCAGTTCCACGCCCAGGGTTACAGATCGAAGCATCTCTGATTGGTAAGGATTTACAAAATCAAAATTGTATTTCAAGGCCATTTAAATACATATTGCTGGAATATTTGCGATGCTAATTTTGTTTGTGTTTATATGAACATATCACATGTAAGATAACATGCAGGAATAAGATCATGCCATCGTTAGGGCACGATCCGAATTTGCCTTCGAAGCTCATGATATAGGAAGTTTCAAGCCAAAACAACCCAGATTCGGATTCAAGGGGTTCGAATTAGGGGGAGGTTCGAATCAAAGGGGAGAGACATGGGTTTGATACACAGGTCGTTCGTTTCATTTTTTTTCTAACAATTGCCTTGCAAATCCAATGCTTGCAGATTCCACGCGTACACCATGCACCACATGATCATAACTAATGGATCCCCATCTGATCAAGATCTGAAGGCCTTAGACGTGTGCCTCACCATGAACCTTCAAAGAGCTCCCTCATTGAATCCAATGCCAGTTTGGGCTTCTCCCTGGTTGGGCTTTACAAAAATCCTAACCACACCCCCTGTTTACTTTTGTTACTAGGCCCATCTTTATTTTCTCGTTTTATTCATCTTATTTATTTCTTTTAATTCCTTTCTTTTTATTTTAATCAATAAACAAATATAAAAATCACATAAAAATAGATTTAGGATTTTTCTTAATTAAATTTTAATTTTGGTAAATTAATTAAATAATCACTTTAACATTTTTTAAAATTAAATAGACTTAGGATTAATTTCATTTCTTAATTAAAATAAAAAACAACAAAAAAGATTGTGCGTGAAGTGGACTTACCTATCCATATAGGATATGGACCACATTTGTTCCAAATAACCTTCCAGGTCATGGACATTATTCCCGCATATAGTTGTTTGCTAGGACGACCATGGATACATGAAGTAGGGGCTGTCACTTCAACTTTACATCAGAAGCTAAAGTTTTTGCATGAAGGGAGGGTAGTGATCATAAATGGGGAGCAGGCATTGTTGATATCTCATTTGTCCTCCTTCAGTATTGTAGAAGAAGATGAAGTTGTTGTGGGAACCCAGTTCCAAGCCTTATCCATTGACAACATAAGAGGAAATGAGAATTCCATGGTCTCGCTGTAGGACATGCATCAGGTTATGCGCAATGGTCCTAATGCAGTTTGGGGACGAATTGTGGATCCACCCGTGAATAAGAACAAAATTGTCTTAGGGTTCTCTTTGAAGAATGGAAAAGGTAAGGGCATGAAGCCGAAGTCTGCTGTAGGCGGGTATCAAGACATTTTCCGCAGCAGAGGTTACCTCCATCCAACTGATTCTGGAATTAATAATGTTGAGGAGGATGAAGCAGAGTAGGAAACGACGAATTATGTGACGCATGGAGTCAGGGTTCAGAACTGGGTCACCATTGATGTTCCCTCTTGCATACATGTTTCAAAGTAATTTGATTTGATTAATCTTTTTTTGAAAGGCTTTCACTCTGCCCAAGGTGGAAGTACTAATGTTGTAGGGCTTATCTGTTTGTTGTGACTGTTAAGATCAGTAATAAAAGTTGTCGTTGTTTCCCAAATTATATCTTTATTTTTCTGCTTTTCCTCGGAAAATGGTAATAAATAAATAAAACCTTTCAAAATAAATAATAACCTAAATTTAATCTGCATGATCACTTGTTATATGCGTCAGTTTCTAAATGCAATCACAAATCATATGTGCAGATTAACTAAAAAACCCGTTGAATACAACGACCCTGCACCCTCTCCCAACTTTGAATGTCCTGTGTTTGGGGCTGAAGAAGAAGATTATGATGAGATTCCAGAAGAGGTCTCACGGTTTCTTGAGCACAAGGAAAATACCATTCATCCATATAAAGAGCCTTTGGAAGTGATCAATTTGGGTTCAGAAGAAGATCCGGAGGAAGTCAAGATTGGAGCATCGTTGCATCCCGATGTGAAGAGAAGGTTGATTGAGTTGTTGAAAGAGTATATGGATATTTTTTCTTGGTCTTACCAAGATATTCCTGGTCTAGATACATATATTGTTAAGCACCGTTTGCCGTTGAAGCCATAGTGTCCACCAATTAAACAAAAGTTCAGAAGAACTCACCCAGATATGGCAGTAATGATCAAAGAGGAGGTTCTAAAGCAGATTAATGCTAGTTTTCTTGTGACGTCAGTGTATCCTTAATGGATTTCGAATATTGTCCCAGTACCAAAAAAAGACGGAAAAGTATGCATGTGCGTAGATTACAGAGATCTAAATAAAGCTAGTCCAAAAGATGATTTTCCATTGCCACATATCGAAATGTTAGTGGATAGCACAGCAAAATTCAAAGTATTCTTGTTCATGGACGGATTTTCCGGGTATAATAAAATAAGAATGGCTCCAGAGGACATGGAAAAACAACGTTTATCACACCCTGGGGAACATTCTGTTACAGAGTGATGCCCTTCGGGTTGAAGAATGTTGGTGCAACGTACCAGAGGGCTATGACAACCCTATTCCATGATCTGATGCACAAGGAAATTAAAGTATATGTTGATGATATGATTGCCAAATCCCAAACTAAAGAAGGGAATATAGAAGATTTGTTGAAGTTGTTTCAGCATTTGAGGAAGTATCGTCTCCGCTTGAATCCAAATAAATGCACCTTCGGTGTTTGATCAGGGAAGTTGTTGGGTTTCATTGTTAGCCATAAAGGAATTGAAGTTGACCCTGATAAAGTCAAAGCAATTCAAGAAATGCCAGCACCAAGAACTGAAAAGCAAGTCATAGGTTTCCTCGGGCGTTTGAATTATATTTCCAGATTCATTTCCCACATGACTGCAACATGTGAACCGATCTGTAAGTTGTTAAAGAAAGATCAAGGTTGTGTATGGACGGATGACTGCTAAAGGGAATTTGAGAGTATTAAGGAATATCTGCTTGAACCTCGTATCTTGCTCCCTCCCGTAGAAGGAAGACCGTTGATTATGTATCTGACGGTGTTAGATAAATCCATAGGTTGTATTCCGGGACAACAGGATGAAACAGGGAAGAAGGAGTTCACCATTTATCATCTCAGTAAAAAATTCACTGATTGTGAGTCGCGGTATTCCAGGCTGGAAAAAACATGTTGTGCTTTGGCCTGGGCGGAAAAGTGTTTGCGGAAGTATATGTTGAATCACACCACTTGGTTGATCTCCAAAATGGATCCAATCAAGTACATTTTTGAAAAACCTGCTCTTATTGGGAGAATTGCCCGCTGGCAGATGTTGTTATCTGAATATGATATTGAATACCGCACTCAAAAAGCTATTAAAAGTAGTGTGTTGGCAGATTATCTTGCTCACCAACCAGTGGAAGATCACCAGTCTGCAGAATATGAATTCCCCGATGAGGATGTGATGTTCCTGAAAATGAAAGATTGTGATGAACCATTACCTGAGGAAGGTCCTGACCCTGAATCTCGTTGGAGTATGATATTTGATGGAGATGCGAATGTTTATGGTAAAGGAATTGGTGTTGTGATTGTCACTCCTCATGGATCACACATTCCTTTTACTGCAAGGTTAACATTTGATTGCACTAATAATATGGCAGAATATGAGGCTTGCATCATGGGTCTCGAGGAAGCTATTGATCTCAGAATCAAAATTCTAGATATGTATGGTGATTCAGCTTTGGTAATAAATCAGATTAAAGGAGAATGGGATACTCGTCACCCTGGCTTGATCCCTTACAAAGATTATGCTAGAAGATTATTACTATTCTTCAATAAAGTTGAATTCCATCACATCCCTAGAGATGAAAATCAAATGGCGGATGCTCTGGAAGCTTTGGCTTCTATGTACCAAGTGAATACTTGGAATGATATACCCCGAATTACATTTCGACGGATGGATAGGCCCTCTCATGTGTTTACAACAAAGGAGGTAGCAGATGAAAAACCTTGGTATTATGATATCAAACATTTTCTTCAGACTCAGGAATACCCGATTGATGCGTCGAAGAAAGATAGAAAAACATTGAGAAGATTCGCAGGCAGTTTCTTCCTCAGTGAAAATGTGTTATAAAAGAGAAATTATGACATGGTCTTTCTCAGATGCGTGGATAGACACGAAGCAGACATGTTGATGCATGAGATTCATGAAGGTTCATTTGGCACTCATGCCAATGGACATTCGATGGCTAAAAAGATGCTAAGGGCAGGTTATTATTGGATGACAATGGAATCTGACTGTTACAAATTTGCAAAGAAGTGCTATAAGTGCCAGATTTATGCTGATAAATTTCATGTGCCTCTGATGCTTCTCGATGTTATTTCCTCCCCATGGCCTTTCTCTATGTGGGGTATTGACATGATTGGGATGATAGAACCCAAAGCTTCGAATGGGCATCATTTTATCTTGGTAGCAATTGATTACTTCTCCAAGTGGGTGGAGGCTGCTTCATATGCCAATGTTACTAAGCAGGTGGTTGTACGCTTCATTAAGAATAATCTTATATGCCGGTATGGTGTGCCGAACAGAATCATCACTGACAATAGCTCAAATTTGAACAACAAGATGATGACAGAACTGTGTGAAGAATTCAAGATTGTCCATCACAATTCATCTCCATACAAGCCAAAGATGAATGGGGATGTTGAAGCTGCTAATAAGAATATCAAGAGAATTATCCAGAAGATGGTAATTACTTATAAGGATTGGCATGAAATGCTCCCTTTTTATTTGCATGGATCTCGAACATCTGTCCGCACTTCAATAGGAGCAACCCCGTTCTCCCTAGTGTATGGAATGGAAGCTGTACTCCCGGTCGAGGTAGAGATTCCCTCGTTGCGTGTGATAATGGAAACCAAGCTGACGGAGGCTGAATGGGTTCATAACAGGTTTGACCAATTGAATTTGATTGAGGAGAAGAGGATGACAACCTTGTGTCATGGCCAGTTATATCAAAAAAGAATGAAGAAAGCTTTTGATAAAAAGGTCAAACCTCGTGAATTCAGAGAAGGCGACCTCGTGCTCAGGAAGGTTATGTCTTTCAACACTGATTCTAGGGGCAAGTGGACTCCCAATTTTGAAGGCTCGTATGTTGTCAAGAAAGCCTTCTCTGGTGGTGCATTAATTCTTGAAACTATGGATGGCGAGGAGTTCCCACGTCCCATGAATGCTGACGCAGTCAAGAAATAGTTCGCCTAAAGAAATAAAAGAACAACTCGCTAAGTTGAAAACCCGAAAGGGTGGCTTAGGCAAAAAAGGAGCGTCTCGGTAGGCCAAAAACCCGAAAGGGCGGTCTAGGCAAAAATTAGAGACATAAACAGAATAAATTTGCCGCTAAGTTGAAAACCCGCAAGGGCAGCTTAGGCAAAAGTTAGGGATCTTCTTGGCAAATAACTACGTTAGACAAGACTTGATTGTTGAAGTAACAATCTTCTCGGATCCTTACCATACTTCAACAAAAGTTGCTGCTCAGGATTTCAAAAGTTGTTAGGGGGGATAGTGGTCATTGTATCTCAATGTATCTTTTCCATTATGTATTACCATTTCCCAAACTTTGTAATCATCTATGGAGTCTCGCCATTCGCAGACTACCATTCTATTAATGAAAGTCGAGATTTTACCCAATTCTTTGTATTTCCTATTTTATTTATCTTGCAAAGACTTCATTTATTACTGATAATAACTTTCAAAGCAAAGAGATTAAATAAAAAAAATTGATTTTTCAAAAAAAATATATTTTTACAATTTACTTTTGCTTTGAGATTTGTGATGAAACAATGACAACAAAAATGGTGATCCCAGGAATGGACAAACTCCGGTTGTTTTAAGAAGCTTTTGTTCCCCTCGAGAATGTATACTCAGGATGTTTCGCCGCACGAGGTTTATGATTCCAGTATCCTCGGTCAAGTTTGGATTCATTTCTCCTTTTTCTGAGTTTTCATGATGTGAATCCGCATTTCCTCCAGTGAAGTGGGTCTGAATTCCCCAGTGAATGTTTGGATGTATCAGTGTCAGTCTGCTTTATTTGAGACTGGTCTTGCAATCTCCAGTAGGCATGTTTCTTTTGAGAAACACTGGTTTCCCCGATGAAGCCTGAAGAAGGATGTTCTACCCCGATATTTGTTTGATTTGGCTACCTCCGGATTATGTTTCTCCTTAGTAAAGTTAAAAGCAGGCAGTAGGTTTGGTTTCCGCAGCTGGCCTTTACCTTTCTTAGAATGATTATCTTGGTTGAAGCTTAGCCGAGTGTTGTTTGTGCCTGAGGCAGTTTTGCCTGGTTGTTCCCCATGTTGTGTATCTATTTTGTCAGCATGCACACGATAACACTCATACATTTATACATGCATCATGCATAGCTAAAATTGACAAGTCATTGTTCATTGACATCTGTTAATATTTTTGTTGACATATTACCATGTTTTGCAGATTTACGTTGTCCTCTCTTCAACAAAGTGTTGGACTTAAGCCGAAAACGTATATTCTTTCAATTTCCCTACTGAGTTGTCCCTCATAGAAGACTTCTTCCTTAGCCTTCCGGTACAGTTCCTTGTTTGGACGGATCTTGTTTTCCCTCTTGAGTTTATTTCTCAAAGGATGTATTCTGGTTGACTGTTTCATTCCAGTTTATTTCTGGTTTGGATCTATGGTCCCCCGGTAATATTATTTACTTTGGAATCCTGAAAAACTCCAAGCTTTGGTTGGTGCATTTATTTTGCACAAGAAGACTTTATCCCCTTAGCAAGAACATCATGGACTCTCCCTAGAAAGTTATACCTCTTGCCCCCAAAAAAATTCATTTCCTTTTACAATCCTCCTTGACCACAAATAGCAAGTTCTCTTTATTTGAGACAACTTACGTATTATCCTTTCCAGGCAGAGTGCCTTGGTTAAAGAAGAAGTTGAGACCCGTTCTAGGAGAAACACCAGAATCTTGGGGAAACTTGTTATCTTTTTGCTATCTTCAGTGAACGTTGATAGTTCATCGTCAGTGAACGGCGGTGATATGATATTTCTCTTTCTACCTTCAGTGAAAGTTGGTAGACCATCGACAGTGAACGTCGGTGTTTATTATCTTTTTGCTACCCTCAGTGAATGTTGGTAGTTCATCGTCAATGGACGGCGGTGATATAATATATTCTCTTTCTACCTTCAGTGAAAGTTGGTAGACCATCGGTAGTGAACGCCGGTGTTTGTTATCTTCAGTGAATGTTGGTAGTTCATCGTTAGTGAACGGCGGTGATATGATATATTCTCTTCCTACCTTTAGTGAAAGTTGGTAGACCATCGGCAATGAACGTCGGTGTTTGTTATCTTTTTTCTATCTTCAGTGAACGTTGATAGTTCATCGTCAATGAACGGAGGTGATATGATTTTTTCTCTTTCTACCTTCAGTGAAAGTTGGTAGACCATCGAAAGTGAACGTCGATTTTTGTTATCTTTCTCTCTGCCTTCAGTAAACGTTGGTAGCTTCTCCTTCAGTAGAAGTTGGTGTATCCTTTGACCATCCTACCATCCTATCTGATTCAGTTCTCTGGGTTCACCAGTGATTATTTTCCTGGTGGGGGGTGCTCCTTTGTTTCTTTAATATTGTTACATCCCCAGTGTTATTTTTGCATCTCTTTGGTCCTGTTCATATGCATTCATGATCATAAGCATTTGCATGGTATCTTAGGGCTAAAAATAAGGTTTGTTTTATATTTAAGTATCTTCGATCGCGTCGACATGAATTTTTTTAACCTTCTTATCTCCGGATAGAAGAAACTTAAATAAGGGCAGCTATTGTACCCCAATTTTTGCCCCTAAGATCCCTTTATCATACCATGTTGATTCACTCATAACAAGATCACACTAGGATTCTTGGTTCCCCTCCCTACTTTGAGTTTTTCTCCTATTGAGGGATTACCAAGCACCTTAACTTATGTTCCTTATGTGATCATGAATATTGTTTTGATTTCTTCACTTAACCAATAAAATACAATGTTGGCTTGTCTTGCTTGTTATCCATGTGGGTAAGGGCAATGAGATTTAACAAGTTACTCCATGGGTTCATGAGTTTATTTCCATGCCCTAGTCAATATAGCTTGATAATTTCAAACCTCACTATTGGATTGGTTTTGGAAGAATTGGCATGGCAAGGTTGCTTTGGTTCATCACATTTCAAGGTTATTAGATTTAACTCAAAAGTACAAGGGGTTGATTGGAGAAGTTGTCATGTTTGGACAAGGCCTTGTTCCTATTGGTCACAAGAGCATATTTCTCTCAAAATTCAAGATATGGAAGTGGTTTTGGTGGATAAGAGTTCTCATTATCATCCTCAACAACTTCTATTCACAAAGCAAGAATATTGGTACAAGAAGTTTGTTCAAACTTGTCAAAGTTCCTCAAGGCATTCTCTTGATCTAGAAGCTAGGGTTTTGAACTTCAAAGGAGTATATCTTGCTCACCTTTTGGTATTTTTAAGTGATTCCAAAGACATCCTTCTCTTCAAAGGGTTATAAAGAAATCACTTCAAAAGTTTCAAGGTGTTTTCATGTGGAAGAAACTTGGTGAAGAAGAAAGATTACAAGTAATTTAGATGAATCCACAATTTTACATAAGTAACTTCAAATGATCATAACTTGGTCAATTTTCATCACCTTGAGTCCATTATTTTTCCATATTTATCTTGAAGATGTGAACTTTATGCCTTCTTTTATGTTCAAAATGGGAAAATGGATTGAGGTTGCCTTAAATATGCAAAAGATTATAGGTTATTTCATGATTTTTGGCCAACTTCAACAAGTCATAACTTGCTCAATTTTTGGATATTTTGAGTGGTTCAAGTTTCAAAATGTCATTCAAGAGATCTACTTCATTCCATCTTTTTTGGTCAAGGGAAAATTCCAAGTGGAAGGCCATGTTTGGATGCAAAAGATTATAGGTCATTTTTGAAGAAGAATTTGAAATATTTCTAAGTATGGAAAGTCAACCCTTTTTCTTCAACTTTGACTCAATGTAACTTTCATCTCAAGTAGCCATTTAACTCCATTCTTTTTCCATTGCAAAGCTTGTAACCTCATCTTTCTAAAGCATCCAGAATCATGCCCTAAGACCCCTTGAATTGAAAATGCCATTGGTCAGAAGTTGGCACTTTGAAATTGAATTTCTCACCAAGTCAGAATTTTGAAATCCATAATGTGGCCTCTAATCACAAGTTTTCCACACGTTTTTGCCTATAAACATGTTTAGTGAAGTTCCAGATTTATTTAGCACATCAAAATGCAAGAATTGGATGAGTTTGATGAAGTTTGTATCACACTTCACTCGTGCATCAGGTTTGCACGAATTCCCTCTAAAATGCATCATTCACTCTTCCTTTTGATCCCATTCGCTTCTCCTATAAATACATGAACTATCCCGTTCAATTTCCCAAGCTTGGATAGCCAAAATCACCCTGCCAAACTTGCTCCATAACGCAATTTTCTGTAACTTCAAAATCCATTCTCGAGCCTTTTTCAATCCAATTTTTCCATCAATTCACCTTCCTTGATCTTCCCTGAAGCTAACCACATAATTACATTCAAGAATCATGCCCTATACTGCTCCATAGAAGTCCAGTTTTAGAGCTCTACAACTCAACTTTAATAGGTAGATTCCTTCATCAATTCTTCAAAACTCTGATATCATTATGTTACTCTCATTGCCTTGGTTCTAGTCGCAACACTTACCTTTTACTGGAAACACGTTTTGACCATGAAATTTCAAATCCCTTTTCAAAACTTTCCTTCCAAATTGCTTGAGCTACAGTTTATATAAATTTGGCGCGAGGGTGTGGTTGTCTTCATCTTAAAGAGACGAAGCGAATGGCATATGTCTGAGCTTCTGATTTTACAGTTTGAGAGACCTGCAATTCGTGATGGCTGGAGGTTGAAGATGACCAACGTGTCATCTTCCAACCAATGAAGGCGCGCCATCTGTATTTTTCAAATCCTGATTTAGTTAATGATTATGTACAATATTCACTAATGACCATGATATGCACAGTGCGTCAGATCCCTTGGATTTGATTACTAACGTGTTTTGACTCTCATCCAATGGTCCACATATTTTACTTTTATTTTCTTTTTTTGATTTTTATATTTTAATTGTTTTAAATTTCAAAAAATCATAGAAAATTCATTTTTAGTCCAAAAAATCTGAAAAAATTATGAAAAGTATTTTTGATTATTCTCTTTCTTATTTTTATTTTTTCACAATTTAATTTTGTGTTTTGGTATTTTTTATAAATTTTACACTTATTGGATTTGTTTTAAATGTTTAAAAATACTTTTATATCTTTTAAAATTCTGAAAAATTATGGAATGATCCAATGATATTGTGACAAATACTGGTGACCTTATTTTATTTTTGTTTCTGACTTTAATATTTTTTTACCATTTTTTGTTTATTTTACCCATTTATTTTAATTTTTAAAAATAGTTTCTGACTTTTAAAAATTACCAAAAAAATTGTAAAATTATTTGAGCCTTTTTCTGATATTTCTATGGTCTTACTTTTTATTTCTTGATTAATTTGAACATAGTTGATATTTTTCTCTTTATTTTCTATTTTTAAACATTATTTTTTTAACCCTTTTATGTATATTAAAATGTGATATTATTTTGTGACTATTTTCTGGCTGATCTTGGGTTAGATTTTGGATCATGAACTTTATCAACATCATTGGATCCATGGTGTTGAGTTTAACTCCACAAAAATGGATGAATGATTTTAATAATAGTTTGATTAAAATTTAATTCAAATGTGGTTTGTGTATTTTCCCCATCCCTCTTCATCTCATCCCCTTCTTATTGCACTAGATGTTGTTGGAGCATGATCTCTATATCATGTCTCAAAACAAATGGTGCATAGATTGCTATTGACCGGCCTCAAAATAGGTGTGACTTCTATATAACTCCACTTACGATTGCTTAACATAGCGCTAAATTTTGTCCCAATTCAAATAAATGATCATTCGTGGCCCAAACTTATGATTGCAAGCCCAAGTATGTTAATTTGATCTTTTTGATCCAATAACCTTGATATTCATTGTGTGGAAGATTTGGTTCTACCAATCCTCCAATGGATCTACAACACCTTTGGTCAACATCACTTAAACATCATTGATCATTTAATGGTACTTATGAGAATTCCAAATGGATGATATACTTGACAAAAATCAAATGCAACTTGTTGTGTGGGGGATTTGGTTCTACTAATCCTCTAATGAGTTCCAAATGCAAACTTCAAGATGGTCATCCAACTAACCACTAATTATTGACTTGTTTTACCTTATGCTTTCATTCTTTTTTATGCTTTATGTACCATTTACTTTTAGCATTTACATTTCATTCCATTTTCATCTTTGCTCATTTGAGCATTTACTTTGTTGCCATTTTTACTTTGCTTACTTGAGCTTTTCTTTTCCTTTCTTAAGATACTTAATAATCAACATAAACCCTAAAAAATCTTTAATGGTACTTGGACTATTTGGTTACTATCCTTGCATTATGGAGCATGTGACTTTTCTTGGACTTAGAATTAGGAACCTTGGCCTACCTTGGAGACCTTGTGATCTTATCTGATTATTTTGTCTGGAGTTCTTGAGGTTCACCTCAAGACATTGGGTTGCTTGTTTGTTTTTGTGTGCAGGTTTTTTTGTGATTACACCCTCTGTTTATAATTTGGAATTCACCCGTATACAGCCGTTACTCTACCCAATTTTTGTGAAGACTTAATACACTTGAAGTTTGGTTCTCTCAAGAGGTCTAGTATCTTTGCTTGCTTGGTTTCAATCCAAAGAATGAGAATTCTATCTTGGCTCATAATGTCAAGTATTGGCTTTTTGTTGGTTAGATGGTTCTTATCCCTAGCTTTTACCTTATGCTTTAGGATAGTCTCTTCTTCTCCTCCCATCTTCTTTAATTTCAAAATCTTCTTCCTCCTTTTGAAAACTCTTCTTGTTTTTGAACTTGAACCACTTTCATAATAAACCTGGACTTATGTCCATGTATTTTCAAAACATTTTCATAAATAAACCCCAATAAACTTAGTGATACCTTGACATTTTTTTTGTGAGAATACTAAAAGTAAATCAATCTCATTTCAAACCATCTTGCCATTTTGGATTTTTATCTTTAAATTTTTCTCAAAAGATTAGACTCTTGTCAATCCTTGTAGTGATGCAAACAACTATACTTCTACAATATGTAGTGAAGAGAGATATTTTCCACTTGGGTGTTGAGTGAAGCATTGTTGATTTTAAAATCCAAGCCATATCCTCCACTTTGATATGATACAAATTCTCCTTTCTCATGGTTGTGGGTAGTAGGTATGTTTTCCACACGGACAATGACGATGATGTTTTATCTCATAAAATTAACCAACGCATTTGTGTTTCAAATTTTTAAAAGAGGAATTACGTGTACCCTGATCCCCTATTGCACGAAAGGTGGTACGTAGGCACTAAAGGTTCGCAACCGCGGCGGGTGCAAAAATTATAAAATAAATACGCTTCTTTCCTCACCTCCACCATCCACTTTTATATACAACAATTTTTATAGCCAAAATATACATATTTTACAAAGAGGCTCCTGCGGAGTACCGTAGATGTTTAGGGTGCTAATACCTTCCCTTTGCATAACCAACCCCCTTACCTTGAATCTTTCCCCCTATTTTTGGGTTATTCACTCTTTTCCCATTCCTTTGGAAACAATAAAGCACGGTGGTGATTTTTATTTTGATCTGTAAAATTCTAGTCAATCTAATGGCTTAGTCTTAAACATTTCTACCGCTACATACCCCACTTTGGTTGCCTTCGGAAAAACAGTCACAACTCTCGAAACGTGAGAGATTTTAGTGGCTACTGTCCGGTTTAAATATCATAAGTCCCTCGATGACCCTCTCGATGTTGCCTCGGTAAAAATGATCTTAAAGCCCTAGGGTAGTTACTAAAGTTTCTTGCCCAATTGCCTTTGTGACTGTATAAACGTCCCTTCGATTGTCCCTCAAACATCCAACGACTAGGGCTACCTACTCACTAATAGTATGATAGCACTGTCAAAAGGAAAAGAGGAAAAGAACAACCCTTTCGAGTAAAAGTAGATAGTTCCTAGATACTATTCTCAAACAACTTTTACACTTGCACAAAACTTCTTTCAAAATCATTTTCAAAACGCTTTATCAACACTCTTGAGGACTGATACAAGAGTTATCATAAAGCAAGTTGCCTTATTATTGGCATTTCAAATACTTTTTCAAAACACACAAAGCACAAGGTTTTTCAAATGAGCTAAGCACCTAAGAGCCCGTAGATAACTACGGATGGAAAGGGTGCTAACACCTTCCCTTTCCATAATCTACCCCCCTTACTCAGAAAACTCTCGATAGGTATTTTTCTGTTCTTTTCACCCTTTTCTTTGTTGGATAAAATAAATTTCGGTGGCGACTCTTGCTTACCACAATATTTGCGAATACAAATGCAAAACCAGTATAACAGTCAGTTCTGCCACCTTATTACAGTAAGCTTTCACTAGGAACACCTAAGATTTTTCCAAATTGAGTGGTTGACATCAAGATGTGCTTTCCTTTTACTCATAACGAAAGAACACCGTCGACACTAATTTGCATAGTTGCTTAGAATTCACGAACCAAATATAGGTAGGAAACTCTACACTCGGTGATGAGTTCACCTACTCCTTGCTTAGCCGACATTTATGGAAAACTAAAACTTATTAAAGGAAAGGATGTGAGATTACCATATTTTACCGGGGTTATAGGTCGGAATCGGAATTCCAAGATTGGATCATGTTCCTCTTGATTTTGAGATTTTCCTTCAATAGCCTTTGACTTTCCTTTCTCCTTTCTTGATGGCCCCATGACAAAAGTTGGAGTTTTTCTTGGAGAGAAAGGGTTTGGGATGGAGATATTTGTGTAAGAGAGAATGTTTGTATTGTGAGTTAAAAATGTAAGAATAGTGAGTATTTATATATAATTTTTGGAGGGAATTACTCTTTTGGAGAAGTAAATATTTGAGGGAGTAATTTTTGTCAAGAGTAATTTTGGTGGAAAGTTTTTAGGTGGGAAATAATTTTGGTCAAAGAGGAAAAAATAATTGGAGGAAAATGATGTGGGAAATCATAAATGCCTTGACAAAACCAAAATTTTGAAAGACTTTACGCGGTAATCAGTTACACGTTATGGGTAACCGGTTACTGAAGGTGCTTGGAAACTTAAAAACGCTTCTATTTGCATGGTGACCAGTTACTGACTTAGGGTAACCAGTTACTGATAGAGAAAAGTGTGAAAATATAGCACAAACCAGTCTAGAACATATACCTATCTATTGTAACTTCAACCAAACATGTATAACAACATATTAACAAGTATATATGACATTAAAACATATAGATAAATAATATATAGAACCATTCAAAGTGAATGTAAGATGAAGGAAGATGTACTTGGTAAGAGTAATATAGAAGTTGATGAAAAGAATACATGCACCTTTTATAATTCATAGATATAAACCATAGTCATGTTCATCTAATATACTAAGTTCTCATCGAATCTTAAAGAATGAATCTTTTGCTAGAGGCTTTGTAAAGATGTATTCTAGTTGGTTGTGTGTATCAACAAATGAGATTTCTACGTCACCATTTTGCACATGATCCCGGAGAAAATGATGTTGTATATCAATATGCCTTGTCCGAGAGTGCATGACTGGATTCTTCGTGATGTTGATTGCACTTCTATTGTCACATTTTAGTGGGATGCATCCAAGATTAATTCCATAGTCACGTAGTTATTGTTTTAGCCCTAGAATTTAAGCGCAACAACTTCCATCCGCAATATATTCTGCTTCAGCCGTGCTAAGAGCTACACATGATTGATTCTTGCATGACCATGATACTAGAGCGTTGCCAAGAATATGACACGTGCCACTAGTTCTTTTTCTATCTGTCTTACATCCTGCATAATCTGCGTCAAAATAACTAAGTAAAGAACATATACTACCTTTAGCGTACTATAAGCTGACGTCTGTAGTTCCTTTAAGATATTTCATAATGCGTTTAACTGCATCAAGGTAAGACTCCTTTGGATTGGATTGAAATCTAGCGCAAAGACACATGTTAAACATGATGTTGGGTCGAATTGCCATTAGGTATAATAGGGATACAATCATTCCTCGATATTTTAAAACGTCTATGGGCACACTAGCTTCATCAAGATCCACATAATTTCCCTAACTCATTGGTGTGGAAATAGGTTTACATGCATCCATGTCAAATTTCTTCAATAACTTTTTACAATATTTTGATTGATGAATAAAAGTCCCCGTTGCAAGTTGTTTGATTTGTAATCCAATAAAGTAGTTAAATTTACCCATCATGGACATTTCGAATTCTCCTTGCATCATGGATGAAAATTCTTCACATAAGTCTTTATTTGTTGATCCAAAGATGATATCATCGACGTAAACTTGAACAAGTAGAGTATGTTTCTTGATCCTCTTGATAAAAAGCGTCTTGTCCACTTGTCCATTTTCAAAGCCCTTTTCACATATAAAATTGCTAAGTCGATCGTACCATTCCATTGGTGCTTGTTTTAAGCCATAAAGTTCCTTTTTCAAATTGAAGAAATGTGAAGGATTCTTGAAGTTTTCAAAACCAGGAGGTTGTTTGACATAGACTTCTTCATTGATGTATCCATTCAAGAATGTACTCTTGACATCCATTTGGAAAATCTAAAAATTTATAGAACAAGCGTAAGCCAATACTAATCTAATTGCTTCTAACCTTGCAACTGGAGTGAAGGTTTCTTCAAAATCAATTCCTTCTTCTTGATTGTATCCTTGAGCGACCAATCTTGCTTTATTCCAAAAAATTATCCCATTCTCATCGAGTTTGTTTTTGAATACCCATCTAGTTCCATTGATATGTTTTCCATTTGATCTTGGTACTAGTTCCCAAACTTGAATTCTTTATAATTGGTTTAATTCTTCTTTCATATCAACCATCCAATTATTGTCCAACAAAGCTTCATCTATTTTGGAAGGTTCAATTTGAGATACAAATGCCATCCGTAGACATGCATCTTGAAGAATGAGTCTTGTTGATACTCCTTTGCTAATATCACAGATAATATTGTCATTTGGGTGATCTCGATGAGTTCTTCATTCTTTGGGTAGATCTCATTGAGAAGTTTCTTCTATGAGAGAATCTTGATTGTTAATTTGATTGGCCTTGGTAACATCTTTTATTGGAATTTCTAAAACATCATCATCATCATCACAAGAGACTATATCCTCTTTTGATGGGTTAGTTTCATTGAAAGAAACATGCATAGATTCTTCTATAGTTAAATTTCTTTTATTGTATCTTCTATACGCTTTACTTGAAAGAGAGTAACCAAGAAATATACCTTCGTCAGATTTCTCATCAAACATACCGAGATTGTCTTTCTCATTGTTGAGGACAAAGTACTTGCATCCAAAAATATGAAAGTGAGAAATGTTTGGCTTTCTTCCTTTGAAGAGTTCATATGAAGTCTTTTTCAAGATAGGTCTAATAATAACTCGATTTCTAACATAACATGTCGTGCTAACCGCATCCGCCCAAAAATATTTTGGTAGATTTGCATCACTAAGCATTGTTCTTACAAGTTCCATTAGAAAACTATTCTTTCTTTCAACTACTCCATCTTGTTGTGGAGTCCTTGTTGCTGAAAAATTGTGAGAGATATCATGTTCTTCACAAAATTCTTCAAAAGATGCATTTTGGAATTCTCCATCATGATCACTTCTTATGGATACAATCTTTAATGATTTTTCATTTTGAATTTGCTTTGCATACTTCATAAATACCTTAAAAGCATCACTTTTTGCACAAGGAACAAAGTCCAAGAATATCTAGAAAAATCATCAACAATAACTAAAGCATATACATTACCTCTAAAGCTTCTTGTTATTGATGGACCAAGTAAGTCCATATGCAACAATTGTAGTGGCCTTTTAGTAGACACCACATTCTTATATTTGAAAGTTGATCTAGTTTGTTTTCCCTTTTGAAAAGCATCACACAATTTATCTTTGACAAATTTTATCTTTGGCAAGTCAATGACAAGATCATGTTTGGTTAATTTATTTAAATGTTCCATATGTATATGGGCTGCCCATTTATGCCATAACCATGTATCATTATTGTTTACCATAAGACATTTTACTTTCAAGGATAAATCATCTAAATAAATCATAAAAATATTGTTAATTCTTTTACCTTTGAGTTTTACCTCATTGGTTGTTTCGTCCATGATTAAACATTCATCTTTATTGAATTTGATCTTGAACCCTTTGTCATAAAGTTGGGTAATACTTAGAAGATTGTGCTTGAGTCCTTCAACATAAAGTATATCTTCAATGGATGTGAAAGGTGGTGCACCAACTTTTCCAATGCCAAGAATTTTTCCTTTGGTATTATCTCCATAGGTGACACATCCCTTGGCTTTTAATGTTAGATGTGAAAATTTGTTAACATCTCCCGTCATATGCTTCTAACATCCACTATCGAGATACCATAGATTTTGAATGGATTTCAAGCATACCTATAAAACAAAAGAAATTATTTCTTATTAGGTACCTAAGTTGCCTTGGGTCCTTCATAGTTAGTTCATTTCTTAACCCATGCATAGTGTCCACTTGTCATACTAAAGTTTCTAACATAGCAAGCATTAGGTGTATGGCCAAGAATACCACAATAAAAACAATTTGGAATAAAGTTGATCTTGTATCTTGGAACTTGTTTTTTTCTTAACAACTCTTTTCTTTTTCTTTTGATGAATATGCTCAATTTGCACATTGTCGGTCTTCTTGGTTTCAGATTGATTACTAGCCTTTACAAAAATGGTTTTGTTGGAATTTGATTTATTTACTTTTGAATAACCAAGTCCACTTTTGTCATTAGGATATATTTGTTGGCTATGCAATCCTTCCAAACCAATTTTACCCTTTTCATATCGTTCAATAACTCTTTGTAGTTGAACAATTCAAAAAGTATATGATTCACAATTTTTGCATACAAAGTCTTGTTTTTCTTTAAGAAAAACTTGTTTTTGACATTCAATATCCTTGTTCATAGTATCAATCTTTTCTTGAAAAGCAATAAGTTTCTTTTCTTATGTTGATACCTTTTTATACAAGACTTTGCATTCATTTAGAAGTTCATCAATTTCACCTTGAGCATTTTCATCATAAAGTGTAAAATTTGTACTAACCTCTTCATTTTCATCATCATCAGATTCATGAGTAGCCATCAATGCTAAATTTGAACATTCGTCATTCTCGGATTTGGATGATGTAGTAACTTCATTATCATCCCAAGCAATATAGGCTTTCTTGTATTTGGAGTCTTTATTTCCTTTGTTTCCATCCTTCTTGGAGAGGTTTGAACAATCCGGTTTGATATGGCATTGCTTTCCACATTCATAGCATGTAACATTTGATGTGGAGACTTATATATCTTTGCTCTTTGAGAATTTCTTCCTTTTGACAAAGTTAGAGTTACCAAAATTATTTTTAGGACCAAATAATTTTCCTAACCTTTTTACAAGAAGCATGAAAATTTCATTTTCTTCTGGATTTTCTTCAATAGCGACTTTCTTGGATTCCACCTTCAAGGCAATGCCTTTTGATTTATTTTCTTGATTTTCATGCTTAGCAAGTCTTCCAAGTTCTGTCTCGTACTCTTGAAGTTTAATAAATAGAGTTGTGGATGACATATAAGATAAATTCTTCTTCTCCGAAATAGCCGTTACTTTTGGTTGTCATTCTCTAGTTAAAGATCGAAGCACCTTTAGGTTGAGTTCATCATTCGTGAGAGTTTTACCAAGAGCTTTTAAATGATTCGTCAAATGAATAAATCTTTTCTGCATATTAAGAATAGATTCTCCAGGTTCCATTCTAAAAATCTCGAACTCCTCACTCAAGGTATTCAATCTTGATCTTTTGACTTCGACTCTTCCTTCGTGTGTTTCAACCAAAGTATCCCAAATTTCTTTTGATGTTGTGCATATCGAAACACGAAAGAATTCATCCATGCAAAGTTCACCTTGAAGAAGATTGATTGCTTTCTTATCATAAATTTCCTTTTTCTTATCATCGTCATCCCATGATGTTTTAGGCTTTGATGTTCTAACACCATTGACAATACATATCGGAATAAACAGACCATTTTGGACAACATCCCATATTTCTTCTCCTTCTGCTTCTAGATGAGCCTTCATGAGAATTTTCCAAAAGTCAAAATGGAGGCTTGTTGTTACTACCACCATCTTTGAAAGTTGATTGTGCAGAAGCTATTCTGGATCTAATAGGAACAAGTTACTTTAACTTGCTCTGATGCCAAATGTAAGTTAATAACGCGCCTAAGAGGGGGGGGGGGGGGGTGAATTAGGTGATGGTCAATTTTTGCCTTCTCTTTTAAAGTTTTTATTTTTATGATTATGGTGATGAATGCAAAAAAATGCAGAAAGTAAATGAACACCAGATGTATACTGGTTCCCCTCACAGATCGAGAGTACTTCAGTCCTCTTGCCAACACGGAAGAGATTTCACTATAGTTTAGAATGATTGCACAAGCTTAATCACACCAAGGGCGATTCCTTAATATTTAATCTATATGGAGATCAAAGGCTCTTAAAACCTTTAAGATCTTGAACATTAAGTGCAAGAAGAACAATCCTCTTCAATGCACACGCTTGCTCCAACAATTCTGGAATGCAAGGTTAATCTTATACAAAATCTGATTTTTACAAAGTATGATCAATTCTTGAATAACATTATGGTTATCTAGACACTAAGACAAGATTTAATAGGAAGTTTATAGTCAGATCTAGTGCTCAATATATGCTGAAACAATGATGAGTATGAAATTTCTAAACAATGTTTCATGCAATATGTGAATTCTCAAAGTGTTATGATCAGAGTGCAAACGAATTTTATATATGAAATTCATCCTTTCATTACACCCCAAATGAGTAAAAATATACAATGGTTGAACCCCAAAAGTATCACCCTACAGCCAAGTAAAATAAAAAATATTTGAATTTTTCTTCAGCGGTAACCGATTACCGTAGGACTGTAACCGGTTAAACATACGTGATAATGTGTATATTTTTCAAATTTGCATGCCTGTAACCGGTTACCCAAAAGTTGTAACCGGTTACCACTGAACCATAAATTTTATTTTATTTTTGCAAAGCCCTGTAACTGGTTACTGTAATCCTGTAAGCGGTTACCACTGAGTAAATGTGAGAAAAACTTATTTTCTAAGTGATGGACATGCGATGTTTTACTCTTAAATGTTCATGACACTTATGTAAAATGTTTAGAGTGTATTTTGAGCACTATATCATCTTAAAAAACTTCAAATTAAAACTTGTACCTAATTGTTAAAGAATCTTCATAAATCTTCATCTTGAAAGTTGGTTGTACACTTGTAGAAGACTTCATAGAATGGTCTTGGAATATTATATGATCTTGAACATCTTCTTTTCCACATCTTTGATATTTCTTTGACTTTATGTATGGTGGTCTTCATCAAAACACTTTGATTGGAGTGCATGCAATCACAAACATATGATCTAAATTGTTTTGTTTTTTTTTAAAACTTGATATATAACATTGAGATCCATTAATTCACGGAGAATAATCTTATCATCCTTTAGTAAGTATTTATTTAAAGTCAAAATAAAGCTTTATATAGATTACCCTAACATAAAGATCGTTAGCCTCTTACCAGATTCGAACCTGAGAGTTAAAAAAAATATACATTCTTAAGACTCAAGTCTTCAGAAACAAATCAACTCTTAAGAATTTATAGTATAAATAGTTAATGATTCAGTGTTCAATATATACACATCAAAGAATATTTGTCTTTCATTAAAGATCAATTTTTAAATATCGTCAAGGGTGACTTTTGAGTAAGACAACCAAAATATATATGACACATAAACCAAATTTTAAGTAAGACGACCGAAATATATATGACACATATTTTATCTTAAACATTATTATGTAAAAGAAAACTCATTATTTAAAACATAAATGAAATATATTGTTAGAACACAAATACAACAAGCAAAATCGTCTTTTAGAGTGTGCAAAACCGTTTACTTCACATAACTTCAAAATTTTAAAAATTAACTTATAATTAAATAAGAATTTCATAAATTATTTATCAAATTAAATTATAATCGTATAAGAGTTCTATTTATTTTATCTTTATTACGTTATAATTAATTTGGACAGAATTTCTAAAAACTTGAAACGAATCTGAGAAGTATGGTTTCGAAGAACATAAGAAAAAAAAGAAAAAAGACTTATGTAGAAGTCAAAATAGAAAAATTGATTGGATGGTAGGAGAGTATATTAATGCAAAGACAGGGAGGACACACTTCAAGTGAGACTAGATTAACTCAGCTGTCACTTATATATGAAATGATATATAACCAAAAAACCATTACCATTAGCTTCTCCTCTTTCTCTCTTTTAACCAGCATATTAGAGTTTGCTTGCAGCTGTCACATTTCTTTCTCTCTCCTCCACTACCTTCTCTCTCTCATCTCTTCCATTAAAATAATTACTCCATAAAACAAAAAACTTTTTCATATTATTTTTTATTTTTTAATTAACTAACACCTCTGTTTCAAACCACCATACCACATCATCATATTCATAAACCATACCCACCTTCTCTCTTTTCTCTCTTAAAATTCATCTATTCTCTTCTACTGGAAAAAGAACAAGAGGTGTTGCTGAAAGAGAAAAAGTCATAGAGAAATCATAAAGAAGAAGAGAATTTTGATGAAGAAAGACTCATCAAGAATGAGAATACCAAAAGTAGTTGATTTGATGCATGCATAAACTAGTAGAAGAATATCAACAACCACAACAACATTAGCCGACAGTAGCAAATTTTGTTGTTAATTTGATGCAATGGCTTATCCACATTACCGATCACAGTTCGGAGACACAACATTCACTAAGGTTTTTGTCGGAGGACTAGCTTGGGAAACTCCAACCGACGAAATGCGGACATATTTTGAACAATTTGGTGACATTCTTGAAGCTGTCATTATCACTGATAAGAACACAGGAAAATCTAAAGGATACGGATTTGTATGTCTCTTTCTTTTTCTCCTTATCTCACTTTATTTCATTTCATGAGTATTATTAATATATCATACGATAAATATTTAAATTGTAGGTAACATTTCGTGATCCCGAATCTGCAAGAAGAGCTTGTGCTGATCCAAATCCAGTAATTGATGGAAGAAGAGCTAATTGTAACATTGCTTCTCTAGGACGTCCTAGACCATCACCACCAAGAGGTTATTTTCATGCTTTTACTTTTCTACCTTTACAACACTAATTCATATTTTTTTTTTTAATTTTTCAACTTACTTTTGTTATTGATTTAGAGAGATTCTTAATCAAATTGACCTGTAATAATGTTAATGGTTAATTTAGAAGTAGTAAAAGAAATATTATAAATTTAGATCATAGTATTTAAATACAAATTCCGTAATCAAATATAGTGTTTTTTATCAGTAAAATAACTATTAGAAACTGACAATATCGGTTTCTTTCAGTTGAACAATATCGTGTATTTTTATTATTTGAATCACATTGTTATTCTGACATTGGTAGTGTAATGCAGGGAGAGGCAGTACATATCAGGGTGGGGGAGTAGGAGTAGGGACAGGAGGGGCAGCGGCAGCAGTTGGATACGGTGGTGTTCCGGCGGGAGGGGCGGCACAAATGGCAGGAGGAGCAGCAGCAACACCAGTAATGTATCAACCATATGGGTGAGTTAATAAGTTACTGTGTGGTGATTTTATTTATTACCCATGTTATGGTAAGTTATGACAGTCAAAGGAAAACTGGTCCATGGTATTAATTATATAACTGCATATAGACGCACACATTGCTGTCTACATATGTCTCTTGACTGCTCCCCCTCCAATTACAGTACCTCTCATTGTCAGTGTCAAAATCTCCACATTTCATTTCTTATAAAAAATTATTTTACCAAGTACTTGTCCAAACTTTGCCTACTTTCTCCAACAATCAAATAATTTAAAATATCTTTAAAAAAATAATAACTCTAAGGGTTGACACATTTGTTAAGGTCTGAGACCTGACAATGTTGCTTCGAAGTCTCATGTTTGAATTTCATTATAATATAAATATTATTATGATGTAAATAATTTCGGTTATTTTAGTCTATACAAAGTTTTACTCTGACTTTAAATGAATCCTCCCGTTTGTAGACGATGAGGAAATGGTACTATAGCTATAAAATTTGATTACACTTTGATTAATTTAAGGTCCCCACACGACAACCAAAAGCTAGTGATATGAAATTAATGCTTGTAATTTTCTTCACCGAAAAAACCTTACAATAATAACTTCACTGCTATACTACTACTCCACAACAATAGAAGCCTACCATTTTAAGTTATTGCTTCTCTAAGAAAAAAATACATTACTGCATTCAACGTTTTTCATTCCTTATATGCTTCCTAATTTAATTCCTTTCATCTCTTTTCTTCAGCTACCCCACCTACGCTCCTGAATATGGGTACCATCAAGTAAGCATCTCCCTTCCATAATCATTTATTATCATACAAAATTATAAAGTTTTCATTAATTTTCACATTAGTACTTAATAGTACTATGTTTTAAAAATAGACCAGAATCAGTTAATTAGTTGATTGATTTAATGCTAAGTGATCTCTTTCAATTTAACCAGAGGTGTCGTGTTTTGCAGAAAAGATATCTAAATTATTGGTTTCTTATGCAAAATACTTATTTATTAACTTGTTATGGAACTCATTAGTTTGATCTATTATTTGATTTTTGAAACATTAAATAGAGACTAAAGTTATGGGTGATGATAATATTGGGCTAATGAATGATTTGTAATTATGAGTATAGGCCACAATGTATAACCCTCAAATTCAGCAAGCACAATATTATCAACAAGTGTATGGACCATCATCTTCAACTATGGCCTCACCATATTATTATGGCTATTCTATGCAACCAGCTGCACCAAGGGGTACATTTTCTACCCCTCAACCACATCGCATACCAGCTGGACCATCCTATCTATACTATCCTACTACACCGATCGAAGGCGCTTCCTTCTCTCCCGCATATCGTCCATTTCAACAGCAACCCGTAATAAGGCACCCGTCTCCTTCCCCTTCTCCGACCGGTAATTTCCTCTTCTTGTTTTAAAAAAAATATTATCAATGTCAACGTATGAGTGTCGTGTGTCTGATGGTATCTTTTGAGTCGAATATTTTTATGAATTGTGATGGTCACTTACTCACTGACATACAATATATGTTATGATTTTGCTATAACATGTGGACATAGGGGTCCACATGGGTAACACAAGACCCATGTGAATGAGCTGTCTTGGTTGTGCTATTAACCGTATTATGTATGTATGGGTCAATGAATGAGAGAGAGAGAGGGTCATCATATAAAGTAACAGTGAATGCATGTGGTTTCTGTAGGAATTATGCATGGTGGTTAATTCTTTAAAGATCCAGTCAAAATGGTCTTTGCTTTTCATGCACTGGCCCACTTTGCATTCTCTGGTTTTTTTTAGATACTGCCCATCTCAGAAATTCATGGATTTTCATTAGCTGTATTCACACAAAAAATGCACCATTCACTTAATAATCATGCTTGTAATTGTTGGGTCGAGATCAATGGTACATATATATTTGAAAACGTGTAAGACAAATTACTGCACAGTGTCTAAACTAAAATGTGTAACAGTTAAGTTATGATTAAATAAAAATCATAAATATTTATCACACTTAAGCTGTAATTAATCTGTCCAGAACCTCTACAAACATGAAACTTGTGTATCTTTTTCTATTAGTATTATCATGTTAAGGTGAGTTTAAAACTCTTAATTTTTTACATATTTGTGATTATTAATTGTTTATTATGATTGGTGTGATGATCAGATTCACAGACTCAGCAACGTACCTCATCGGAGACACCATCTGGAGTAGTTATAACTTCGGAAAGTTCAAATACTCAAGGGAAGAACAACTAATAAAATACTATATACCCTTTAGTTTCAACTGTATAATAATCTTCAAATTCAATTTCATCACATTAATATTCTTCATCTTTTTCCACATTATTATTATTATTATTATTATTATTATTATTATTATTATTATTATTATTATTATTATTATTATTATTATTATTATTATTATTATTATTATTATTTCAAAAAATATTTCTGGTCGACATGCCGTTTTAAACAACAGTGGATCGATTAATCAACTTCATGGAGATTATTATCTTCATTATCTTTTCCTTGTCTTTATGCATTTTAGCTTAAAATGATTGTGTTTTTTTTTTTTGTACTAATTCTTTCTTTATGTGATTTTAGTTAGCTCATGAACATGTTACATCGTCAAATATATGAAAATACTAAATAAGAAATTTGTTCTCAATAAGAATCCAGTTAGAAAACAATATCATATGGAAAATAATGAATGTAATGTGTTGTTGAAATGAAAAGTTAGTTGAAGAATGGTTTATGTAGCTCTTAAGAGTGTTCTCCTTTCTTTAGGAGATAATGGGAAGAATAAATTGTGTCCATCAATTGTAGATTTTTTAAAAACTCAAACATTAACATACTGACCAAAACAATGTGGCCTTCGATTTCTCAAGATTCTTCATTTCTTCTTATCCACGCATACGCATCTCGCTTGCTCAGAACGTAGTTCTTTGATTATAATTTTTGTCATTTAGTGACACTTAATGGATAGAGTATGAGTTAATTGCCTAATTGTCAAGTCTAAATGAGTTTCAATTGATTCTAACATTTCAACGACTTTCGCATATAATGGTAGACATGAGAAATATTTTATTAGTTTGTGATTGGTTGTATTTGCATCGCCTGACCTCCGATCGACATATGAAGTATCACATGATACTAAATCGTATGTCTTTCGATCTCGGCTAACATGTTATTTATTTTTAGACGTAAACGAATATCCCTTTCTTGTTTTATCATTAGCTTTAGGGTGTGAGATGAAGCAATGTAAATTGATCTTATCGGTTGATCAGAACTTGTAAGGTGGTAGGATGATGATCTTCAGACGGACTGAAACATTGAGGAGGAAAAATGGAGGTTGTACCTGTAAGGCACTTCGACGATCAAGTAAGTGTGAGAGCAAAAAGAGATACAAGCAAAGTACTAGGGTTTTAGTGATGAATAGTCAATATTCGATACCTGATCCTCACATGAGTGAGGGTTTATATAGTGCCTCTGACGCTTCGTCATGAGCCCTTATTTTTGGGCGTACATATGCGGGTCCGTAAAAATAGGTAATTGCCAAGACTTGGTCAAATCGGGCAGGTGTGCTCGCAACTAGCCGTTAGTTCCAAGGAGGAGGTAGGTTATGGGTAGCGGTCTGGTCGGTTCCTGGTTGTTTGGCCAACTTGAGGTCGGTCAGACTGAGAGGCGCTCGTCAATTGTCGTAGGTCAGTGCTGGTCCAGGAGGAAAAACAATCGATGGTGCCCGACGGAGGGCGGGAGAGCCTGGGTCGTGGTCGCACAGGTCGTGCCGAAGGAGGAGGTCAGACTGGGCCCACTCTATCTGTTCGTCCAGTCTAGAACAGTAGCCCCCAAGTCGTTGCTTCTGGGCACATGAGTGATGACTTAACACTTTCTCGTGGAAAGGGGCACTTCTTACGGGGAGCGTGAGCATCGTCCGTTGTGTCTTTCTCGCAGGAAGATGATTAGTTGGTCGTATGAGCTTCAAAAATTGAAGAAGTAGTGTGTTTTGGGTAGTGTGTGTTGACGTAGTGGCGCAATGATGGCCTAGGAGCTAGGGTGCAATGACGATAATCCTACGGTTCCCTACGCGTGTGTCTTTCACGCGCGGGCGACTTTAGCTATAATTACGGGAGGAGTAGGGCATTCTGCATTTTTTGTTCTTATTTTGCATTGCTCGTTATTGCTCGCCTGTCGACCGCCGCTGTTTCTTGAAGATTAATTGTTCGTCAGCGTTCTTTTAAACTTCCTTCCTTATTTAATTGGTAAGATTTCAGATTTTCGTTGTTATTTAGTTGTTGTAGCCTAGATTTTCACGATTTTCTTCTTAGAAATGCATGCGGTTAGACTTTGGATCCTGTCTGTTAGAGTGTTCTTGGGGAGTGTTGGTGGTAGACGGTGGTTCTATAGTTTAGAATCGTCGGAGCCGCCGTGGATCTTCCCCAGATTTTTTTACGACATGTCGTAGATGGTCCTTGAGGATTTAGATCGTTTTACTGAATGAAGTTCGCCTAATTGGGGAAAGTGGTTGTTCGTTTAGATGCCTTAGTGATGGTTCTGGTCGGGGACATGGTCCTCGTTTATCAACACCCTTTCACTTGATTAGTTGTGGAAGGGTGGTTTTGACATTGATGTCGACCACACCTCTATCCTCTGTTTTTCAGGTACTATGGCTGATAATGTCGGAGGTGACATCTTTTAGGAACCTGTTGGGTCTTCTCAAAGTTCTATCGACGAGACTCGTAGCATGTTGAACATCTTGGAGATATCTGGGGATGAGTCGAACCAGTCCGATTAACAAGTAGGGGGAGAGGATGTAGAGATGGACCCCGCTGATCAAGGTGGCCTGTTTCCACCGAACAACGATGAAGACCCGAGGACGTGGGTCATGGAGGATCCTCGGGATCATGGGTATCATTTTATCGAGCACCAGTATGACGTTTTTACCGATGTATCTTCGTACTCGGATGGTGAGGACGACACATAAGACTTGTCGGTGTGGGTCTCTTGAGAGAGTGCCCGGATCTGCTCGCAATATGACAAACAGTGGATATCGATGTATGATATAATGTTTTGGGAGATGGGTCTTCGTTTTCCTTTTTCAGATTTCCAGGTGGCCGTTTTCAGGCATCTCTGACTGGCTCCTTCTCAGCTGCACCCGAACGGGACCGCTTTCTTGCGGGCGTTCGAGATCATGTGTGATTACTTGAGGATAGGGGCCACTATCTCTTTGTTCTCATACTGCTTTCACCTTCAGAGGAGCAAGGTCGACAACAAGTGGGGATGAGTCGCTTTAAAGCAAGCCAATGGGAAGTTTTTCCAAACTTATTTGGAGTATGTCTGATTTTTCAAGGACAAATCCGTTCTAGTTCATCATGTCTCGGACAGGGCTATGCTGAATGTCTTCCGGCTCGCCATGACATATGAAAAGGAGGGGCTCCCATTTTAAATGAGCAATGGGAGAATCAGAATAAGTTGGTCCGCAAATTCCCCTTCCAGTGGACCAGGAAGCACTTTGACAGTAAGTTGGGGACACCTATGTGTGGAAGGAGGGGTAACTCGCTGACGAGGACCAGAGGAGCTTTAATCTTCTAAACGCCTTTATCGCGGGAATCCCTCGTGTTCAACGCGCATGCCGAGAAGGAAAGCCGGTTAGGGACAAAGACAGGAAGATCGTGTGTGAGACTTGCTTGATAGGTGTTAAGGAGCTCCTCGAGAACGAGGACCCGTTAAATACTTGTGTATTTTCTTTATGTTTTAAATAATTATACATGGTCGACATTTTTAAGTCCTTGCTTGCTAAATCTAATTTGTTGTTTGTTATCCAGATAGCATAAACCTCTCCCAGAAACGCATATCCAGGAACCTTGCAGCGAAAGCAAAGATGGCGTTGAAAGATATTCAGGGTGGTACAGGGACTGCTCTAACGTCGGGGTCGGGCAACTCGTCCTCGAGTCCGACTGCTGGCGCACTGTCTCTCACTCCTGTGTCCTCGAAGGAGAAGATACCACGCGTTGGGGGAGCATTGATTTGACCATAGAAAAGGGGAAAGGGAAGTATGATCTGCCCCCTGCTACCTAGAGAAGGCTTTCTTCGAGGGTTCCGCTCTACAACTCCAACGGGCTGAGTCTCTTCACCTTGAGAGGCTGGAACACCCAGAGAAAAAGGCGACTCTGGAACAGGATGTTAGTTTCCTGATTAGGATACTGAAGATGGTGGTCTCCTACACCGGGAGGAGCCCTTCTCAGGAAGTCGAGCTGAAGAAGCTACGTGTCAAACTGGCCGAAATTGAGAAGGGGCGGAGCAACAAGGAGAAATCTCGGAAGTTGGTAGAGGAAGATCTAGGGAAGCTATCCGAGGAGCGTAAGATCTGGTTTCTTGAGAAGAAGGCTCTAGAGGAGAGGGTGGCGGCTTTGGCTTCCGAGGTTGCGCCCGCTGAAGAAGATTCGGAGGATACGAAGGACTTGAAGACCCGAGTTGAGCTGGTTGCTCGTTTTCAACTGGCGATGGATGACGCTCAGGCCACCTCCGAGGGGAGCTTCGAGAATGGGTTGAAGAAGCTCCGTGTTTTGAACCCTGTAGTTGAGTTTAATACCTCCGGGATGAGGGTCAATTAATATGTAGCCGCTGGAAAGGTATTGGTTCTCGACTATCTAAAGGAGCTCTCTATCCAGCTCGTGGGGGGAACCTCTTAGATATCGCCCGTTGTCGAGGAAGAGACTGGAGAATTCTTTCAACAACTAGGGTTTCCATTAAATTATTTCGATCCTGTAACATGATAAGTCTTTGGAAAAATCTAACGACAGATTCGTAACTAGGGTGTGCATTCACAAAGGTTTTGTTTGAGAGGGATGTTGATTCATAGTGGTCGATTGATTCGTTGGTGGTGGCACTTGCGGTGGTTTTTCGTCGGAAATCGCTAAAGGGAATAAGAGAGAGAAGGTTGGGTGAATAATGAGAAGCTGCAAAGCCACGTGAAGCCAAAACACACCGTTTTACCCTCGTTATTTTTTATTTATTATCATTATTATTTTGATTTTTTTAATTGTTGACAATAATAAAATTTTCAGCATGAAGATTTACTTTGGGTGAGAGATTGGATAATGGGCCGGATCATAATCCTCCTGAAGCCCAATGTGAATTTATTAACACAACTTGATTGTTTTTGCAGACATAAAATAGTATCGTGGGTTCAAACTGAATGGGCCTAACGCCCAGATTTCCATTGATGGAAAATACATATTGTTTCCAGACTTGCACCCCCTGAACTCTTTACATTTTCATTTTATTTTTCTTTATCAATTTCCTTTTGTTGGCTTTTGTTAATTTTTATTGCATGACAAAATAACCAAAAAAAATAGTTAGAATATTTTAGGAAATATTTTAGAATTCTTAGGTTTTCTCTTTAGAATTTTATCAGAATTTTCTATTATTGCTTTCATGTTTGGTAATTATTTTGTTGCCATTTTTAGCCTATATTTTGTGATAGAATATTGATGTAACTTTCGCGATGTGGACTCTTGGAGATTAATTTGTTTGGTCACTTGTGCGAAGCAACTTTTGTAGAGCTTTCTTATCGCTTGTGTGGTTTTGAAGAGGCAACAGACCTTCTCCGTTAGGTATCATCGTGGCTTTACTTTTATTCCTTATTTCCGCACTTTACCGCTTTTCTAGAGATCATGAGAAGTGGCTTTACTGCTTTCTGATGCCATGAGAAGTAGGGTAGAGATGCATAAAGGGGATATCTGTTGTTGATTATGTCAGGAATCCCTCTGGTTTATTTAAAGATCCGTTTAGGGAAATTCCGCATTATGGGCATTATGTTTGCTATTTGTGGTTGTTTAAAATCCTACCTTTGAAGTAGGTATTCCGCACGTGTGTTTATATTTGTGCCCGCATATGTTACAAATGATAAGTCCTCAAAAAGAGGCGAGTGGGGAGGGTTCGCAATCAACCCCCGCAATTTCGTCTGTGTCATCCTTAGCTCGTGACGCACCATGATGATTCAGAGTTGTGCATGCTCTTATGTATCGAGTCTGTTATGTGTGGAAGGGTTTTGCAATCAAACCCCTACATTTTGTCAGGAGTTCGCATTGGCCGATGCTGATACTCCGCGATCATTCATATTGCCTTATATCGCCTACCTCGATCTCCTATATCTTGGTTAGGTGCTCAGTCGCTTTGGATATCACTTTTTTGTTTTACATCCTACTCCCGCTTGTTTGTATCGGGTGATACGCTCCCCTTGACTAAAGCATTTAACTTCTTTTATTTACCTTTTTATGTATGTTCTTTTTCGAGCTTGCTTGTTTACTCGCTTTCCATACCATGTTCCCTTAGGATGTACTTGTTCCCTTCAGATACAAGTTAGACCTTTGGTGGCTAACCATGCATGTTAACATTAAGTAGAGTTTTCCCTTTCATCCTTGACGTAGGGTGTCGTACCCCAAATTTTGCCCTACCTTTATGATCATATTTTCAAGGTTAAAAAATGGAAGAAAAATGTTTTGATTAAATATGGTCCAACAATATCTTGTGGCCCATTTTTTAGAATTCAAGTCAACCGAGGGGGGGGGGGTGTACCTTAATTCAAGGGAGTGGGGCTTTCTAAATAAGAAATACCCATATACCCATAGGCTCATTTACGAAGCATGTTGTCAAATAGCTCATGAGATTCGAATATTAGAAATTATTTTAAAAGGAAATTAAGATTTCAATTATATAGAGGCCCATTAAGTTGTTTTGTTGTTTTTAGTAAAGAAAGGGGGTGAAATTTCAAGTTACAAGCCCATTTGAGATGGCCTATTTTGTTGGGTGATTGAATAGCAAAGGGGGGGGGGGGGTGATTACGAATTGCAGGCCCATTAAGACTTTTAAGCTAGCCCATTTGTCAGTTTTTTGTTATTACTGTTTTATTTATAAAAAAAAACATTATCATCATTAAAAATTTTCTATTATTATAATTATATTACTAAAAATATTTTTAAAAATTATTAAGAGATTTATTATAATTGTTTTATTATTTATTATTAAAAGATTGTGTAAATTGTCTGATATTTTTTAAGAGTTTTTGTTTGGGAAAAATTTGTTGGATCAAATATGTTGCAGAGCCTAAGATAGGTCCAGTCTGTATCTCAATAGAAGGAAAAAGTGTTGTGCTGGGCAGAAAACATTGATTAGGCCCAAAACCATTAAGACACATGCTGGATAAACAGAAAGAAGGATATACAGTGCCAGGCCCAAATTGCAAACTGTCACTGTACAAATCGAGTAGAAGAATGCACACGTTTCTTTGAATTAACTGGTATTTTTTGAATCTAAAAGATTAACTAAATCAAACAGCTACTATTTGGATAAAAAACAAATAAAATCTAATTTTACATTATAAACACAAATCTCATAATCTCATATTACAAAATCAAATCCAATACTACAAGAACAAATTGAATCAAGTCCAAATCTTTACATGAATGAATCAATTACAAAAAATATCAAATCCCTAATTGCTCTAATCTCCTAAATATAAGCTACTGTAATGGAATTTCCTAATTGTCTAAAACCCTAGCTCTATAAATACTGAAATTAAAAAGAAAAGGAAAACAAAGGGAAGAAATTTTGGAGACGACGCGAAAACAGAAGAGCAAAGAACAAACCCCTGTTGAAAACCGAAAAAGGAGGCGATTAGGGCTTCATTATCTGAAACCATAATCGCATAATCGTATCGCCTCTGTTCCAACCTTCCATCGCTACTGTCTACGTACACCACCAGAATCTGCAAAATTGGAAAAGGGGAAGAGGATCAGAAACATAATCAAATTTAGAAATCGGAAGCGAGATCGCACAAGGGGTAATATAACTCGACTTTTTTCTTCTTTTATTCTATTATTGTGGGTTCGTTGGGTTTGGATTTGTAATAAGGGAAGGGGGATTAGGTTGAGAGCGTTGTTGTGATGGTGTATTTTGGGGATAGGGTTTTTGGAAGAAGAAGGAAAGGGTAGAACGAAAGAGAGAGAACATGCCATGTTATAGTTGGAAAATGAAAATGAATAATGTAAAAAACAATTTTGTATTCCGTATGGATCATGTACGAGCGCATATATGGTAGTCATTGTGTTTCATCGAATTACACCCCTTTGATCTGTATCGGACGGCCACGAGGCCAAGTCCACCATAAGCTCATGGAACCTTCCCATTAGCAATTAGCCAGGCCTCCCGAAAAAAATGTGTCTGGGCCAAGCCCATTCGTTCCCACACCCCCTTTTTCCAATAATTTCTAATCTAAGCCAACGTAGCACCCCTACCGATGGGCCCAATTCAATATCTAAACTTGGACCCAGTTTCTCATTAAACCCCCATATTTTGCTTGTTAGTTCAATAACGCACCCCCAGGCCATCTGGGCCTGAATTCAATATCTGAATTCAGGCCCTCACTATTCACACCCATACCTTTTACTACGCATGTCAAAAATACGCCTCCTGGAAATATTTAATTTTCTATTTTTTTAATTATAATTATTATATTTTTCTTATTTTATTTTCTTATTTCCTCCTTTATTTTTCAATATATAATTATTATTTTTAAATGCTTAAGTTTTTTCAAAATATTATTATTATTATTATTATTATCATTTAAAGTAATTATTTTCTTAAAAAAAACATGTATATATTTTATTATATTGCATTAAATACTTTAACCATGCATTAATTAAGAATTTTCTCAATTAACATGATTAAAAAATATATAACAAATATTAATTTTTTTTTTCACAATAAACTAATCTAAACGAACAATTTTTGCTAAAAGGGTTCCAAATATATTTTGACTAATCGCGCATTTAGTCTAAACTTCCGCTATCTTTACACCCGATCAAAATGCGAGGCAATTCAAAATGCTTTTGAAACCCCTAAAAAACATAAACCCATATGAACTATAAATTAAGACTTTGATTCCTCATAAGAGGATACGTAGGCATACGACTAAAATCATGGCGAGTTCCCCTATTAAAAAAAATGTAAAATCCTGTTAAACCTAAACCTAGTATCCTTAAAAATAAGGTAGATGAAAGGTGCCTAACACCTTCCTTTTGTCTAAAGAAGTCCGAAACTTAGAATCTTTGTTTTACGAATTAGGGTTTCCTATCAGATTCCCTTCCTTAGGATAAAAACTAGTAGTGGCGACTCTTGATTTTAAATTCAGTTGTAACAGCTGACGACTCTATTGGGGACTTCAACCCTAGGTTTAGAAGCCTTTCCTTTAGGTTTTAGGTTTTTTATTTCGCGGGGTTTTTTTATTTTCTTTATTTATTTATTTCCTTGTCTCATTTATTATATTTACTGTGTGGCTGGATTTTATTTTCAAAACATATTCTCAAATAACCCTTAGAAAGAAGGTTCGTCTATTAGCTTAAGAGGTACATCATCTCTGTCAGTTTATGTGACGACTTCGCCTAGAGTCGGTGGAATTCCGCAAAAGGAATACTTATTGAGAGATATCCTCCATGACTCTCTGTATGATCCTAACCAAAATATCATGACGAGATCTTTCACGACTTTGAGAGGAAAGTCTCAGTCCGAATAGGCTCCATCTAAAGGAGGCTCTTGTGTCTTTTCCCTCCGGTGTTATTTGTGATACCCTTAAGGAAGCAACTTTTTGGGAGGGTAGACTAACCGTAGGTAAAAACTAAGAGCCTACCTTATAAGGGTACCTATCACAAAATCCCGTCACTAAACCTTGCATCTATGCATTCATACATTTCACATATATTCATCATCCGTTTCTTTTTATTTATCTTATTCACAGGGTAAAAAAAGAGTAATAAAATCAAGATTTTAGTGATTATCTTTGAAAATGGATACTGTGATTGGTGGAAATAGAACTGACTGTTTTAAAGCTGGTTCGCAAAATGTCGCGGTAAGCAAGAGTCGCCACCGTCTTTTATGTTCTCCAACATGGAAAGGACAAAAGCACAGCAAAATTCCTTCTTTGAGATGTCTCTCGGTCCGGGAGGTAGATTATAGAAAGGGAAGGTGTTAGCACCCTTTCTATCCGTGGTTATCCACGGGCTCTTAGGTACTTGCTCACTATGTTTTCAAAAGGTTTTGCTTTTCTTGTGTTTGTGGGTTATGAAAAAAGTTTGCTTTGAAAACTTCTAGGTAACTCTTGTATCAGTCCTCAAGAGTGTATGAAGTGTTTGTTTGAAAACATTTTGAAAGTGTAGGTGCGAAAAGTTGTTTTTTTTTTGTTTTGAAAGAGCAAGTACCCAGGAGAAATCTACCTACTCTAAGGAATTAAGCTGTGTAAGAGTCCTTTAGACAGTACTATCCCACTATTGAGAAGTAGGTAGCACCGTCGTTGGAGTTATTCGGGTCAATTCGATTATAGGGACATGTGTGGTCACCGAAGCAATAGTAGGACACCTTAGCGATAACCCTAATATCCTAGATCCTTTTTATCCGAGGCAACCGTTTCGAGGCAACTGGATCTTTAGACAGGAGGGCGACCTCTAAAACACCCTATACTTGACGACCACGTTCGAGGCAACCAGTGAGGAGTACCCTAGGAGTGGCATGTGCATGTGCATTGTTTCAGTTTATGTTTATCTTGTACATGTATCATGGTGATCTACGAGTTTTTTTAATTTTCATCCAAGTCTTGCATGCATATTAACAGTTAAGAGTGCGGAAAATAAATTGCGGAAATATGAATCTACGCTATTACAAGGCGCGGGTCTATACATCGCCAAAAACAAAAACCCGTTTGGAAATAAATGCGAGAGTAAAAGAAAGCGGTAAAATCCTAATTAACTATTACATCCTTTGAGCAGATACATAAATAATCAAAATAAGAATTAAAGCGCGAAAGAAATTTAATCGGGACGTCCTTAGGGTTTTGACCCTTTTTGAGAAAAGAATTTAAGTTTTGTCCTTTTTTTTGCAATTTAATGAAAATATTAAACATAATTTACTAATTAATTAATTAATTAAAGAAAAAAAAGTGTTTTTGTGTTTTTTAATATTTTAATGAAAAATAAAAAGAAAAGAAATAAAAAGTCAAGAGAAAACCCTAATTCTAACCTATTTTATTTATTGTGAAAAAAGATTAAAATTAACTAATTAAACTAATTAATTTGTTAGTATTTTAATTACAAAATAAGTTAATAAATAAGAATAATAATAATTAACAAAAATATTTACATTTTTTATTCTCTGAATTTATTATAAAAAATATTAATTTATGAATTAATAATAATACTAATAATTAATAAAAAGAAATTATAAAAGAAAAGAAAATAAAAAGAGTAACAAAACCAGTGGGGGTGTTGACCCAAGAATGGAGGTTAGTTTAGAAATTCTGGCCCATTAAGAATCAGGCCACGTTGACTTTCTGGAATTGCCCATGCTTGCTTTGACTGGGGAACACCATGATCTTCATCTCTGGCCCTTGGATGTATGCTTGTAGACACATGGCACATGGATGCCTAGAGCGCATGGTGGAACGCGTTTAGGCAGCTGCATGTGAACTTATTAGAAAAAATATGAACAAAGGTTTGGGGGACCTGGGAATCGAACCCAGGTCCCAATGATGAACGTCCACCTCACCTTCCACTGAGCCACGCGCGTGTATCTGTTATTATAATGATCAAAAGAATTAATATATGACAACAACAATTATGCTGGATAAAACAACAATTACGCGCGCGATATTTGAACCATCCATTCAGGGGCTTACACGTCCTTCGTCTCCTACCTTTTTCCTGTAAAACAAAAGCAATTAGCGGGGGTTTTTAACCCCCAAAAAATAACAAAAGGAAAAATAGCGATTAGGATTCTGGGTTATATAAATAGGGCGCGAGGGTTGGTTTAAGTTCGTCTCGTCCAGGCGGTTCCAACCATGGGTCTTAGAAGGCTTGATTTTTCCTATGCTGAAAAGCCCCAATCTGGAAACTCAAAAAACCTAAAAATCGTTAATGGCAATTCATAATTCAGTGCATGATAATCCAATTAATCAATACCAATAGCTTTGTATGGATGCAAGCAACATAAAACAGGCCATAAATCACATCAAATGTTCATGAATTGGGAGTTTCGATTATGGCAAAAGTGTGCAAACCGTATGACTGAAGCGAGTGATTCTTTGAGTGTTAAGGCTTGTTTGTGATTGCTATGCGTTCCTGAGTGTCCCAACAAGGTGTTGGAATCAAGAAAAGGGTTTGAATTGGCCTGGAAGGTTGAATTCAGTTTTGACTTTGTTCTTGATTTTTTGGAATTAGTTTATGGCTTTTTGCAGCAGCTTGCACGTTCACAGCATTAGGGTTAGCTTTAGTATATGTAGTGGAATGGAATTAGGGTAAAACTTTGTCCAAAAATCCATGGCTTTATGATTTCAATATTTGATTTCAATCAAATCTTTTTCAACCTTTTTGATTGATAAAACTTGCCAAAATTGGATGATTTTGTCTCCTTGATGTGTACATGAAATCTTCAGCATGTGTTGACCTCTTTTGCATCACAAAAAGATTTGAAAACCATATCTTTGAATTTCCTACATTTAAAATCAATTAAATGAATTAATATTAATAAAAAATTCAATTAATTAATTAAAAATAAGAAAATAAATCAATTTAAGCTCATTGGGTCGTGCATAGGCCTTGGACAATGTTTCAAGAAAGAATTTGAGGCCCATTAGCAAAAATGAGGTGTTTTGGGCAAAGTTGACTTTTGCAAATTCCCAAAAATTTCCCAACTTCTCCAATGCATATCTTGCTCAATTTTGATCATATGAACATGTTCTTGGACATTTTGGAAAGGTCTTGAAGTCCTATAACCGATGCCTTTGGTCCCATGTCATTTTGATTTACCAATCTCAAGTTATGGTCTTTGACTTGAAGTGCAGTTTTGTTGACTTTTGAAATTGACCTATAATGTAGAAATTGATAACTTTTTGTGAGAGCATTTCTTGGACTTGGAATGTGAAGATGAGTTGTAGGAAATGTCATCCCCTTCAAAATGAGCATTGGATGGGATTTTTCTGATGAACTATGAAAACGTTATGCCTTGGTCAAGTTACAGTTGACTTTTCAGCTGTCCAAAAATAGCAACTTTTGACACCTTGATGATTTTTGAGCCATCCTTGTGGAATCATGATCAAGAATTGATCAAATGATGATTGTGGCTTCAAAATAAGATGTTGACCAAAATTTTTGACTTTTGACTATAAAATGACCATTTTGCCCCTGCAGTTGACTGTGGAGCAACTAGGGCTTTTGACTGTGCAAACTGGCATTGTGAACCTTGAAACTTGACATGTAGATGCTTGACAATGTATATAGGCCTATGGGACTTGATTGGACCACTGAAAACCTCAAATTCTTTGCAAGAACCAAAACCCTAATTTTGACTGGCTTAGGAGGATGTTTGACTGGGCAACCCCTTGATCCATTTGAAGATTGATCTTGACAAATCTTGAAGAATATGGGAGGGCAAATTTTGGGGTACAACAGTTGCCCCTGTTCAATCTTCTTAGACCTGAGGATGTAGATTGGCTTGCGTGCCTTTCGTGATCCGAAGGTGGAAGATGATTGAACACTAGAGTGCCCAGAAATTTGCACTCGTATAGTAGGATATCAACAGTGTGATGGCGGGAATGGGCTTACAGATGCCATTTGGAGAGATGATGGATAGGAGGATGGGCTTATAGATGCCATCTGGAGATGTGACAGAACCTTGTCGGGAATGGGCTTATAGATGCCATTTGAAAGTGTAATGGATAATGGTGGAGATGGGCTTATAGATGCCATCGGGGGTATCGATCGCGTAAGAGATTACTTAGCGAGAACTTGCGTACTTGAGAAAGAAAGATAATTTCCTGGCCTGTTACAGGGGTTGATCTTCAAACTCCTCATGCAGACATGCCCTGGCTAGATACAGGTATCGAATCCACAATCAATTGCTCACAAATATGCCCTGGCTAGATACAGGAATCGAATCCGGAATTTCAAAAGGTTGCTTACAGACGTGCCCTGGCTGGATACAGGTATCGAATCTCTAAACTCTTCATGCAGACATTCCCTGGCTAGATACAGGTATCGAATCCATAATCAATCGCTCACAGATATGCCCTGGCTAGATACATGAATCGAATCTGGAATTGGTCGTCTACAGATATGCCCTGGCTGGATACAGGTATCGAATTTCTAAACTCTTCATGCAGACATGCCCTGGCTGGAAACAGGTATCGAATCTACAATCAGTTACTCACAAATATGTCCTGGCTAGATACATGAATCGAATCTGGAATTAGTCGTCTACAGATAAGCCCTGGCTGGATACAGGAATCGAATCTCTAAACTCTTCATGCAGACATGCCCTGGCTGGATACAGGTATCGAATCTACAATCAGTTACTCACAGATATGCCCTTGCTAAATACAGGAATCGAATCTGGAATTGGTCGTTTACAGATATGCCCTGGCTGGATACAGGTATCGAATCTCTAAACTCTTCATGCAGACATGCCCTAGCTGGATACAGGTATCGAATCTACAATCAGTTACTCACAAATATTCCCTGGCTAGATATAGGAATCAAATCTGGAATTAGTCGTCTATAGATATGCCCTGGCTGGATACAGGAATCGAATCTCTAAACTCTTCATGCAGACATGCCCTGGCTGGATACAGGTATCGAATCTACAATCAGTTACTCACATATATGCCCTGGCTAGATACAAGAATCAAATTTGGAATTGGTCGTTTACAGATATGCCCTGGCTGGATACAGGAATCGAATTTCTAAACTCTTCATGCAGACATGCCCTGGCTGGATACAGGTATCGAATCTACAATCAATCACTCACAGATATGCCCTGGCTAGATACAGGAATCGAATCTGGAATTGCGACAGTTGATGGTAATCATCTTTGGATTGACCTTTTCCTTAAAAGGCGAAACGTTAGTTGTATGCAATGTCATGATGTATGAAATGCATGATGTCATGATGTTCTCAAAAATAAGTGAGATCGTGCAGTATCCACTTTATCATGTATGTAAGCAGGATGTATAAAATGTGATATGCTTATGAATGTGTTTTCGTCTAGGAAAATAAATCTTTGACGAATATCGGGAACTTGTTGAATCCTGGGCTGATATTGAAGAACATAGTTCTTCGTTTCCGCTGGGGATGATGATTGCAAGAATAAACCGGTAGGAGAAGATGGATCCGTTGGGGAATAAACTTGTTGGAGAGATTACTCTGCGGGGAATACTCTATGGGGAAGAGATACTTCGCTGAGATTTTAATGAGAACTCCGCTGGGGATACCGTTGATAAGCTTTGTTGGGGAATTGATGAACTCTGCCAGGGGTAGGAAGAACTTCGCCGAGGACGATCTTTCCGTGGTAATTAGCTGAGGATAACCCAGTTATAAGCTCTGGTGGGGAATAACCTTCTGAATAAAGTCGGGGAGAGCGTTCGTACTCTGCAGGGGATAAGCTTCCAGAATCTACTGGGGAGGATAATTCAACTCTCCTGGGGAAACTTTTGAGACTGCACTGGGGAATGGCCCCACTGGGGTGTCTGGTATTCCGCCGGGGAATAATCTTATACTAAGACTGTCGGGGATGCTTACTTAGGAACATCTGTATACTCCGCTGGGGAATATTGAGATCTTCTGGGGATACCCAACTTCCTTAAGGCTGACAGTAGACTAACTCTGCTTGGGGAGAGCGTTGCTGACTTGCTGGAGATACTGTGCCTAGTTAGGGTTGGCGGGAGACCAACTCTGCTTGGGGAGAGTATTGCTGATTCTGGTCTTACCCTGCGGGGAGTGGAGGTATCCTGGTTACATTCTTCAGCCGAACCTACCTTGGTACCTTGGTGGACAGAGCAACTAGATCGCTTAGACAACTCATTATTGCCCCGGTTTCTGACGTCACCTGTAATTAGTCCTTTGTTTCGCATGCAAATACTTATGGGTTAGAAATTAATGTCAAATGCATATATCAAAAATGAACATTGGATGTTCTTCGCAAGACAAAACAGAAAAAGGAAAAACAACTGGCAATTTGTCTGAAAAAGTGGATTTGTATTGATTTTGAATTTGCCTGTAAATAGGCGTTTTTATACAAGAGGCTGACGTCCTAGTAAGAGAACGCCGCCGAACAACATAGAGTTTATACAATTTTGTGAAAAGGAAAACAAAACAGCTATGTGAAAAGAATAATCCCACTGGGTTCCAACTCTGCTATCGCCTTTATGTCTTTGAGCATCTCATCACTTTGCTGCTTAGTTGAAGATGAAGCTGACCGATTGATGTTGTCTGAACCTGATAGTTGATACCGAATTCTGGATGCAAGGTGATCCAATGAGACATAGTATTACGCTTATCCCTAACTTTTTCCTGGACCGCCCTTTCAGGTTTTCAGTCCACCGGGATACCCATTTTTGCCCAAGCCGCCTTTTCAGGTTTTCGACTTGCCGGGTGTACAGATTTTTTCATTTTATCCCTTATTTTTGCCCGAACCCTTTTGGTTCGCCGGGAAGCCCTTATTTTTGCCTAGGTGTGTCAACCTAGCGGGTCTTTAGTCATGCGTAGTATCTTTTTACTATGTCTGCATTGGCGGGGTGAGGAAGGTCGTCACCATCCATAGTGGTTAGAATCATAGCTCCTCCTGAGAAGATATGTTTAACCACAAATGGCCCTTCATACGTAGGGGTCCATTTGCCCCTGGGATCATTTTGAGGAAGAATGATGCGCTTGATTACCAGGTCTCCGACTTGATACTATTGTCGTCTGACTTTCTTGTTAAATGCCCTGATCATCCGTTTTTGGTACGCCTGACCATGACAAATAGCAGTGAGTCTCTTTTTGTCGATTAGGTTTAATTGATCAAGCCGAGTCTGGATCCAGTCATCTTCGCTCAAACCTGCATCCTTCATTATCCGGAGAGAGGGTATCTGGACTTCAATAGGCAAGACTGCCTCCATGCCATAGACCAAGGAAAAGGGAGTTGCCCTTGTTGACATCCTTTCTGAGGTACGGTACCCATGAAGAGCAAACGGTAACATCTCGTGCCAATCTTTGTAGGTCACCGTCATCTTCTGCACAATCTTCTTGATATTCTTATTAGCTGCTTCTACAGCCCCATTCATCTTCGGCCGGTAGGGAGAAGAGTTATGGTGCTGTATCTTGAATTGCTCGCAGAGCTCAGTGCTCATCTTGTTGTTAAGATTGGTACCATTGTCTGTAATGATCCTCTCTGGTACACCGTATCGACAGATCAGGTTATGCCGAATGAACCGTGCCACGACGTTCTTGGTTACGGTAGCGTAGGAAGCTGCTTCAACCCACTTTGTAAAGTAATCAATCGCTACCAGGATGAAACGATGCCCGTTGGATGCCGTAGGTTTGATCTCGCCGATCATATCAATGCCCCACATTGCAAAAGGCCAAGGCGCTGTCAAGACGTTCAGAGGAACTGGAGGAATGTGCACCTTATCAGCATAGATCTGGCATTTGTGACATGTCCAAGAATGTTGGTAACAGTCGGCTTCCATTGTGGACCAGAAATATCCTGCCCGAAGGATTTTCTTTGCAATGGTATGTCCACTGGAATGCGTTCCGAAGGTACCTTCATGTAGCTCTGCCATGATCCTTTCTGCTTCAGTCTTATCCACACAACGCAGTAAGGTCGAATCATGGTTTCGCTTGTATAGAATGCCATTGCTGAGGAAGAACTTTGCTGCGAACCTTCTCAGAAACTTCTTGTCGTTAACGGATGCACCCTCGGGGTATTCTTGAGCTTCCAAGTACCTCTTCACTTCATGATACCAAGGTTTTTCAGTTACCTCTTCAGCCTCAAGATCACAGCAATGTGCAGGTTCATCCAATTTCCAGATAATGATCCGGGGAGCCTCGTTATCCCATTTGACTTTGAACATAGAAGACATCATAGACAGCGCGTCCGCTAACTGATTCTCCTCTCTTGGGAAGTGTTCAAAATTTATCTCCTCGAAGTGGGGGATCAATGTCAATACATACTCCTTGTAAGGAATAAGATTTGGGTGTTTCGTATCCCACTCGCCTTTGATCTGACTGATCACGAGAGCGGAATCTCCGAAGACACTCAGAAACTTGATCCTTAAGTCAATTGCAGCTCGAAGACCCATGATGCATGCCTCATACTCCACCATGTTGTTGGTGCATTTGAAACATAGTCGGGCAGTAAGTGGAGTATGAGTGCCTTTAGGGGATATGATCACGGCGCCAATACCGTTTCCCAAAGCGTTTGAGGCTCCGTCAAAGTGCATAGACCATCGGGATCCTTCCTCAGGTCCTTCATCCGGTCCAGGTACTTCACAATCAGTCACTACCATGATATTCTCGTCTGGAAATTCAAAGTTCATGGACTGGTAGTCATCCACTGCCTGGTGTGCCAAATGGTCTGCCAACACACTTCCCTTGATTGCTTTCTGAGTCGTGTACTGGATGTCGTATTCGGTCAAGATCATTTGCCATCTTGCTATTCTTTCGGACAAGGCAGGATTTTCGAAGATATACTTTATTGGATCCATTTTTGAAATCAAGAGAGTAGTGTGAGTCAACATATACTGTCTCAGCCGGCGAGCAGCCCATACCAAAGCGCAGCAAGTTTTCTCGAGCAGTGAGTATCGGGTCTCACAGTCGGTAAACTTTTTGCTAAGGTAATAAATGGCGTGCTCTTTTCGTCCAGACTCGTCATACTGCCCCAGCACGCACCCCATTGAGCTGTAAAGTACTGTCAAGTATAGTATTAGAGGTCTCCCTTCAACCGGTGGCATAAGAATGGGTGGTTCTTGGAGATACTCTTTGATTCTGTCGAAGGCGGCCTGACATTCATCGTTCCAACGTACCACTTGATCTTTCTTCAGTAGCTTGAAGATTGGTTCACAGGTAGCAGTTAGATGTGAGATGAATCGGGCAATGTAGTTCAGCCGTCCTAGAAAGCCTCTGACTTCTTTCTCTGTCTTGGGAACTGGCATCTCTTGTATGGCTTTCACTTTGGCAGGGTCTACTTGAACACCTTTGTCGCTTACGACGAAGCCCTAGCAGTTTTACAGACCTCACCCCGAAGGTGCACTTGTTCGGGTCCAACCTCAGCTTGTACAACTTCAGACGGTCAAACAGCTTCTGTAGATGGTCAAGGTGTTCCTCCTCAGTTTGGGACCTTGCAATCATATCGTCGACATATACTTCGATCTCATGATGGATCATATCATGAAACAGAGCAACCATGGCCCGTTGGTAAGTTGCCCCAACATTTTTCAACCCAAACGGCATGACCTTGTAGCAAAAGGTGCCCCACTGAGTAACAAAAGTGGTCTTCTCCATGTCTTCAGGAGCCATCTTGATCTGATTATAACCGGAGAAGCCGTCCATGAAGGAGAATACTTTATGCTGAGCAGTGTTGTCAACCAGAACGTCAATGTGAGGCAGAGGGAAATCATCCTTGGGGCTTGCCCTGTTCAAATCCCTGTAGTCAACACACATTCGGACCTTACCATCCTTCTTCGGCACTGGAACCACGTTGGAAACCCACTGAGGGTAAGAAGTCACTGCTAGAAACCCGGCATCAAATTGTTTCATAACCTCAGCCTTGATTTTCTCGGACATCTCTGGACGCATACGGCGGACCTTCTGTTTAACCGGAGGGCAGTCTTCCTTGGTAGGTAGGTGATGAACCACAATGTCAGTATCCAACCCAGGCATGTCTTTGTAAGACCAGGCAAAGATTTCCACATAATCATGCAACATCTGAATCAACCGTTGTTTCACACTGGCCTCCAGATTGGCCCCAATCTTGACTTCCTTTCTGTCTGTCTCAGTACCCAGATTTACCGTTTCCACTGGCTCTTCATGTGGCTGAATGGCCCTCTCTTCCTGGAGTAACAGTCTTGCAAGCTCACCAGGCACTTCACAATCATCTTCACCTTCGTCTTCGACTAAGTTGATCGGATTTTCAAAGTCATAACTGGCAGTAGCAGAGTCGTTACCAGTGAGATCCAGAGTGGATTGGAACCTGTATAGGTGAGTGTGTGTAAATATAGCTGTTTTGCAATATATAAAGAAAGAAATGGAGCACAAGATTTGAAATGCGAAAAACGTCCAATGCTTTTATTCATGATATATGAAAATGACAAATAATAAGCCCTCACAAATGAAGCTACGGTGCCCCGGGTAAGACACTGGGCCATAAAGTTTCAAATTATTGTTCGTTACAAATTCAAAACAAAGGAGTTCATTACTGAGTGACAAAAGTAATAGGTATGTAGTCCTTGGCAGTCCAGTTGCTTAGTCCACCGTCGGTCGTTGGGTAGATCCAGCTATCGAATTCAGATTCTTCCGCCTCGTCTTCAATAGAATTTACTCCCGGGTTGGTGATTAACACATGAGGTCTTCCAATCCTTGCCTTGCGAACAACCCTCTGAGCTTCTGCAGTGAAACCCAAACCAAACTTGTTAGTCTTCGGAGTGAAATCAGGAAGTCGGCCCCAGTTTGCACACTCACCCTTCTTAACCATAGCCCGGGCATCCTTCAAGGAAGCCATCTTTAAAGGAGAATCTTCTTCAGTTACAGTCTCTGCTGACGCCAGTGTCTGAGGCACCTCTTCAAAGTGCTGAAAGGGGGTCTCAATGAATTCCCCGTCCATTTCTATGTACCGAAACGAGTTAAGGTGACTGACCATGTACTCTTCCTCCCCCTGAACTGTAACAATCTTCCCTCTGACCGGGTACTTAAGCTTCTGATGTAATGTGGAGGTCACAGCTCCAGCCTTGTGGATCCATGGATGACCCAACAAACAAGAATAGGACGGTCGGATGTCCATCACATAGAAAGTAGAATAAAAAACTTGAGAACCAACCCTGATTGGAATGTCAACTTCACCATGTACCATCCTTTTCGACCCGTCAAAGGCCCGGACAACATTGTTACTAGGCTTGAGCTCTAAACCCTCACAATCCAACCTGTCTAGGGCCTTCTTGGGCAATACATTCAACGAAGAACCGGTGTCTACCAACACATGGGCAAGAGTAGTGCCCCTGCATTCAATGGAGACATGCAGGGCGTCGTTGTGGTTCTTTCCCTTGGCAGTTAGATCGGCGTCAGAGAAACCCAACCCATTGTCAGCAGTCAAGTTGGCCACACAATCGGTAAATTGATCAGCAGATGTTTCTTGTGGCACATGGGCAGTCTTCATGAAGGAAATCAGGGCCTTGGCATGGGCCTCTGAACACAACAACAGTGATAGCATAGAAATTTTAGAGGGGGTGTGCCCCAGCTGCTCAACTACATTGAAATCACTCTTCTTGATAATCTTAAGGATCTCTTCCATCTCTTGCTTGGAAGCTTCAACATTGGTGGTCTTCGGTGCCTCCGTCCGGGCAGGCATATCAGTAGCAATGCCTTTGCCTCGAGTGTCAGATGACTCGGCAGCAGGGGTAGAAACTTGATTAGGAGGGGAAACAGGCACACTGGCAGGTGTGATAACAAGAGGTCTCTGAATAGTTGGAGGTGCAATATCTGGTGAGAAGAGTCTACCACTACGAGTAACCTTAGCAGGCCCGATAATGTTACTGACGCCGGTACTGGTATCAAACTCTTGTTTAACTCCAAGCACATAAACATCTGCCCCATAGTGCCACGGGACAACTTTGTCGGATGTATAGGGGAGGGGCCCCGGAACAGTGATGATGATAGGAGCAATCTTCTGGGTAGACATGATTTTGACAGGCTTCTTTGAGGGAGCCTTAGGAGGTTTGTTGAAAATAGTGACAATAGAAACTTCTTCAGTGGGGACAGCAGGAACAACAATCTTCTTGAACAAGATCTCTTTGCTATCCATCAGGTTTTGGACGCCTGACTTCAGCAAAGGACAACCAGCAGGTGAAACAGCACATAGAAGGCAATCTTTACTACATCCCGGAAATTAACCAGCTAGCAACAGGTTCCTTTTGACAGTCAACAACGAAGTAACAATATCATCCACGGAGGCCACATACAGGTCTTCCTCAACAGCATTCACTCCATGCTGGGGCATGGGAGCAGTCACAACATTGGGCCTTTCGGGCGCCTCGAACTGTATTTCTTTAGCATCAATAAGGTCCTGAACCTTATTCCTCAGAGCCCAACAATCATCAGTAGAATACCCCGGGCTATCAGAGTGATAAGCACAACGGGCGTTGGGGTTGTATTTTGGAGAGGTTGTGTTCACTACCTTCAGAGCTTCTTTGACAGTTACCAAATTGGTTGACAGCAGTTGCGGCAAAATCTGAGACGGGGTCATGCTGAGCCGAGTGTACTGCCTTTTGGGTCTCTCACCCCTTGGTTGGTTATATTTCTGAGGAGCAGCAGCAGGCTTAGAAATAACCACCGTGTTGACAGCTTGGCGGCGTTCCGGTTTATTCTGTTTCCTCGAACCATAAACAACACTAGATTCCTTCTTGAAGGGCTTCTTTTCAGTACTCGAGGAGGCACCTTTTTGTATCTTCCCCGACTTGATACCAGCTTCTATCCTTTCACCAGTTAGAATGAGGTCTGTAAACCCTGCAAAAGAATTACCAATCAGATGGTTGAAGAATGGACCAGACAGGGTCCCCAAGAACATGTCCACGAGTTCACGGTCAGTCAACGGTGGCTGCACCCTGCCAGCTAGGTCTCTCCACTTTTGCGCGTACTCCTTAAAACCTTCTCCCGATCCTAGCGACATACTGTTTACCGTGGTTATTGGTAAACAATCGCTGATCCTCCAAATGGTTACTTATTTGGTTACTCGCAGGATCGATCAGATTGATCCTAAGACATGGTTGATTTTGAGGTTTTGATTAAGTTGGATAATGGTTAAATGACAAGAAAATAAAGAGGCTTTAAGTAAAGTGCATGAAGAAATGGGCTTGATAAAATAAATGAAGGCTTGAAATAAAGGGCTTCGACAGGAAAAGTAAAGAAGAAAGCAAGTAAAGTTTCTGGAAAGTAAATGACTTTGATTAATAAAAGTGGTGTTTCACACATACATTCTCAACAATTCTTTCTCACACGCTGGGTACTCGAATCTATATGAGTGACTTTGTATATAATTGTGAACACACGCGAAAAACTGCGTGACCTACTACTATTTATACTAAAACATCCCAAGTAACCGTCGGGCAGTTACACTGCTTCGAGATGACTCCACTTGGCACGTTCTCAGCGTTCGACGCCCCAGATCTTTGCACGTTGCACTTGGTAACCGCTGGAAACCGTTTTCCCTCCAAACGTTTGAATTTCAAACCGCTCCACTATGAACCATCGAACACCTTCGTCGAGAAGTATCTTCGACGAGAAACACCTTCAACGTCGAAGGCAACCAACTTCTCCCTTGGAAGAAATCTTCTAAATACATTGCCATCTTTCGATGGGCATTTCGACAGACCCAGCTGGTCGAAAACATCCTTCAGCTTTAATGGCTGATATTAATAAAACAAGGGTGTCGAATTTAGGAGCCAACAAATTGCCCCCCAAGAATGCCTTATTTCGACTCTGAAAGAAAAAGGCATTCTTTGAAATGCCATTCGACACCTGTCTTTTCATTCTTAGTCACAAATTAAATTGTGCACTTTTTTGTCTTCTACCAACCACTGACAATCCCAAGGAAAAGCCATCATTTCATCCGTACCTAAGACGTCACTTCAGTACGGCGTGCAGCGTGCCAAACGTCTTCTCACAAATTGTCATCATGACAATTCCCAAAAACGAGGGCGCATGCTGCACCCTTTCATTTCTGCAGAACGGCTACAACAACAGGGGGACGCCACGTGTCCCACTACCTTCTGCAACATTAAATGGCATTAAATGTCCTCGAATTTGGGGATTTCCCCAACTACTATAAATAGCGCTAAATACCCATTGTGGGACTTTTTCACGCTACCTTGCCTTCAGATATTCCTCATTGCATACAAACTCTTGCCTCCTTTGCAAACCACTTGTTCTTCACTTCATCTTCAAACTTAGTATCAACAATGGCATTTGGTTCTTCCAACGCTCCTAGCGCCAACACTCCCTCTGGAAATGTCAAACCCAGGATTTTCTCCACTGCTCCCGTAGTGACTCCCACGGGCCAACGAAGGGTCCCTGAGCCTTTGGACATTGCTGTACGTGATGCTTATTCACGCCACCTCATGATTCTGGTTGGATATTCCAACCAAATCTTTGCCATGTCTGGCCCATTATACCCAAGCATTGCTGAAGCCATGAAGATCAAAAGCTACTTTCCGGTACTTGAAAAACTCAAACCGGTTGGATGCTCCAAGAAAGATGCAGAGGATAATGAAGATCCTGCTAAGGAGAAAATCGACCTCCGTTTCTTCAATAGAGGTGTTAGGGCTTTCAGGTCTAGCCCTAGCCTCACTCCTGATTATAGTGCTTGGCTGGAAAAAATGGAGAAACGCCAGGCTTCGATCTGGAAAGACATGGGGATATTCGACCTGGTTATGTTGTCGAAGACAGGTCTTAACTATTCCCCAGAAATGTTGATAGCTTCCCTACTCTTCTGGGATTACACCCATTTCACCTTCCATCTTCCCTGTGGAATGCTGACTCCCACGCTCTTCGACGTGGCCGCCATCACTGGCCTTCGACCCACTGGGGACTACTTCGACCCAGAGGAAATGTCGGAGGATCAGATTGGATTCTCTGCCACAAAACCAACCTACACCACCTTCATCAATCACTACCACGATAAGTCGACGGACGCTGTGTCGGACGTAGAGCATATCGCGTTTCTAGCCCTATGGCTGACACGCTTTGTGTTTTGCACCAAGTCCTTACAGGTGACCAAGAAGATGGTCACTCTCGCCACTCAACTCCACCACGGCCAAAATATCTGTTTGGCAGAATTGATTTTGGCGAGTCTGTACGAGTCGATTAGCAACGGAGCGAATCTTCTGAAGATCATCGAGAACAGAGCCAGTCTGCTGCTTGCTGGACCTTTTTGGCTGCTTCAGCTGTTGCTCAATGCCACCTTCGAGTCTTTCTTGCCTCAGAAGACTCAAATAAATGAGCAGGCTCCAGAAATAGCAAATAGGTGCATCGAAGGCACCATATTGGCTCTGTTGACTCCAACGGAAGATGGGTTGGAGCTTCAACAAACTTTTACAAACTTCGTCTTGATGTTTGCTAAAAGGAAAGAGTTTGCTTCGACCATGGCTCCGTTTGCTCGACGAAAGGTTGGCCCAGAGTGGTTCACGAGGCCACATCCTAAGGCGTCAAGTGGTCCTCAGGTCGAAGAGCATACAACAGTGTGGGAGGCATTTCTCACACCAAGAATAATGCCCCTGCGATTCAAGAGCTCCAAGACTCACTTGAGTCTAATCGCGTATCAACCAAACCTGGTGTCTCGCCAGTTTGGTATCATTCAGACACTACCTTCTCCAATTTTTCCCAGGGAGAAGTCTATGTTATACTTCTGCAACGACTATACTGAAGACGTTGCCACTAAGCATATCGGCAGGTATGCTGGTCGAACAGTCCTTTCGTTGTTTGACTATCAGCTTAACTTTCTCTACTCACAATCCTTCGAGGAGTGGTGGAAAAGTTACCACACTGAGGAGTTTTTCGACGAGAAGGACTTCGTGGACGAACTTCAGAAGTCTTTTGTCCTTGTCTTGGAAAAAATAAAGAAATGTAAGTTCATCCTTCCGAATTACTTTGTCTTTCCCTTTCGACTGGTAGCCTGTTAATTATTTTGTCTACTTTCAGTTGTTCGAAAGCCTGCAGCCAAGAAGGCTGCAGAAGGCCAACAGGGAGGAGGCCCCTTAACAAAACCTCAACCACCGGCGAAGACTATAGCGCCGGCGAAGACCACAACAAACCAACAGGGGGAAGGCCCTTCGAAAAAGCCTTCTGCATCGGTAACCAGACTTTTATTATTTTCTTCTGGCTTTAACTTTCTGACTTTCGATGCAACTTCTAAATCGAACTCCAATTGGTTTTTTAGGCACCTTCACCCAAGAAACGGCCAGCACTGACGGTCGAATCTGGGAGCGACGAAGAAGATGATTCTCCCCCTGCTCCTCTTAAAAGGCGAAAGCTGAAGAAGGACGTTCCTCTTCCTGAGGCTCGAACAATCAGGATAAAGGTTGCTGGGAGAAAGCCCAGGCCACCTCCAGTAATCATTAAAGAGCCAACGGAGGAGGAACTAAATGTTCTTCTCAATAAACCTATCGAAAGCGACAATTCCAGCCCTGGGGCTGAAGCTCCTTTGCAGGTAATCTCTTTGATCCCTTTGTAACTCAGGTGTCGATACCCACGTTCGATTATGTCTCTTTCGAATTTAGAAGATTCTTCTTCTTCTCTTTTCAGGACACCACTGAAAGCTCAGCGCCAAGGACTTCTGAAACATTGGATTCTGCTAAACTCAGCAGGCCACAAGAAAAAGACTTGGCGAACGATGAAGCCAATACTGAAACAAATGAAGCCAATGCTGAGACAGCAGAACAACCAACAGAAGATCCACAAACAGAAGAGCAACAACCAAAAGAGATTCAGGTGGTTGATCTGTCGGAAGAAAATCGCAACGAAGGGGACCGCGGTGACGCTGGCGAAGAGGATCAAGGTGACGCTGGCGAAGGGGACCATGATGACGCTGGTACTGCCGCAGTCCGAGTCGAAGAGAGTCAAGTCGAGGAAAATGCTATTCAACAGCCTCAACCCCAAGACAACGCTGTTGCAAAGGTTGTCACCTCAACAAAGCATAGATCGAAAGAAGACTTAGAACTCTTGAAGCAAACTGATCATGTTGGCTATCTGAATGCCATCATCGAAAGCAAGGGAAGTTCGTCTAATGTTAGTCAGGAGGCTTCTACTCTGTCGGGGAAGTCCACTGAAACTTCTCCTCTCGATGAGGCTTTGACGAAGGTTAAGGCTCAGTTCTTCAAGAAGGATTTGATGAAAGCTTTGGAGGGGGACCCTACTGCTCCATCATATTTGGGGGTTGTTTTGAATGCCGTAGACTTGCTAGCTGTACCTCCGGAGGTTTCAGGCTTTATCATGGAGTTACACTCCATTATTGATCAAGTCTCAGCAGATTATCGGCGACAAAGGGGCTTTAATAGCTAGCTTGAAGTATTATATGGCAAAAGCTCTTCTGCATGGACTGCTGTAGCAGAGACAACTTCTCGAATTGCGGAGTTGTCGAAGCAAAAAGCATCTAAACAAGAAGAAGTTGATGCCATCGATCGAGAGAATGCTTCCATCAAGGCGCAAATCGAAGAATTCGAGGCTAAGATGAATGCCAATACTAAGCGCAAGGAGGAACTTCTCTCGACCGTTCCAGACACCGAAAGTCAAGCTGAAATCACACAAGGCCTAGAATTTGCTGAGAAAGCTCAAGCCTTCGACGATCAAATTGCCAAGCTTGTGCAGGCGAATGCCTTGTGCAACAAAAGATTGGAGCTGCAGCAAGCTAAATACCTTGGACTCAAGGACTCCATCCCCTTCTGATTGATTCAGCCCTTTAACCATATATTGTAATATGTATTCGACAATATTGCCATTTTGGCTAATTTATAAAATTTTTCCATTTTGGCTTATTTATGGTTAATTTAGTCGTTACTTGTTATTTATTTTTATCTCTTGGAGTATAGGTTTATACTTTTTCAAATATTTACCATTTACTCTCAAGAGCCTTTTATCTTCACCTAACTCTTCGACTTCATAAGCTCCACCAGAAAAAGTCTGGATAACTCTGAATGGTCCTTCCCATTTGGGTGACCATTTTCCCATGCTTCGATCCCTTCGATCCATGGGAAGAATCACCTTCCAAACTAGTTCTCCAGGCGAAAATGCCTTAGGTTTCACCTTTTTATTATAAGAGTCTTCTACTCTTTTCTTCTGAAGCCTGAGTAGGTCAAGAGCGTGCAATCTTTCTTCGTCTAAATCCACTATTTCGTCTAACATCATATCCCAATAAATTTCAGAGGGAATATCATAATGTCTCTGAACCCTTGCAGATTGAAGACAAATTTCTGCTGGCAACACTGCGTCGTGGCCAAAAGTTAGCCTATATGGTGTTGTACCTATGGCTTCTTTTGGGGACGTTCGACAGGCCCACAAGATCTGGTCTAACGTCTTATGCCAATTTTTTGGCTTCTTCCCAACATGCTTTTTTATCAAGCCAATCACTACTTTGTTCGCTGCTTCGACTTGACCATTTGCCTGTGCATAATAAGGCGTTGATGTTAGGAGTTTAAAACCCGTTTCCTGAGCGAATTCCTGCATTTTTCGACCGGTGAAAACTGATCCTTGATCAGTAGTTATAGTCTCAGGGATTCCATATCTAAAGATAATGTTCTTTTGAATAAATTCAATGACATTTTCTTGGTCCATATTGACTAAAGGGATAGCTTCGATCCACTTAGTAAAATAATCAATGCCTACCAATATATACTTCTGACTCTTTGATGATGCTGGTCGAATCTCTCCAATGAGGTCCAACGCCCATCCTCTAAAGGGCCAAGGTTTCACTATCGAGTGAAGTTCGCTTGCTGGTACATGTTGGATGCCTGTATGGACTTGACATTCTTGGCAACCTTTAGCGAACTCGACACAATCTTTCAACATGGTGGGCCAGTATAGTCCTTGTCGAAACAACAACCATTTCATCTTATGGCCTACTTGGTGAGCCCCACATGCTCCAGCATGCGTAGTCGAAAGGGCTATGTATGCCTCAGTTTCACTTAAACATTTTAGCAATACCCCTTCAGGCGTCTTTTTAAATAACTCATTACCCATGAGTACATAACTCAACGCCCTGTACTTTGTTTTTCGTTCTGTCGAAGCTACTGGATTTTGAAGATAATCCACAATGGGCTTCCTCCAATCTTGCTCTGACAAATTATCTATGAACGAAATTTCGAAGTTACTTTGATCAGCATATCCTAGTCTTGTCGATTCCAAGTCTGTTGGTGATAGACAAGTTGCTTTTATCTTTTCTCGAACTTCGATTGCTCTTTGTAATCTCGTTTTTGAAATCTTGTACCCAGATGCAATTTGTGCCAAGTCGTTGGCTATTTGATTTTCCAATCTGGGTATGTGTCGAATATTGACCATTTCAAATTTTTTCAATAAACGATTTGCTATCACAAAGTACATAATGAGATTTTCTCTTATGCATTTATATTCTTTTGTGACTTGCTTAATGACTAACTCTGAGTCTCCCATTATTTCGACTCGAGTTGCCCCCAATTCCAACAATATCTCAAGGCCAGTAATTAGAGCTTCATACTCAGCCTCATTGTTCGAACAAGAACCTGATATCTTGTACTTGAATGTTGTTGGAATTTTTTCTGGAGAAATGATCAAGACTCTTACTCCTGTTCCATCTTTATGGCTGGAACCATCGAAGTAGAATTTCCAAGGTTCTATCTCCACATAATTAACATTCTCAACTTGAATTGAGTGGTCGACTATAAAGTCTGCAACCACTTGTCCTTTTACTGCCTTAAGAGGCATAAAGGTCAAGGAGTATTCAGTTAATGCTAGTGCCCACTTGCCAATTCGACTGTGCAAGATGGGTTTCGACAACATGTACTTGAAAACATCAAAATGAGACGAAACATACACATCAATTGGTTTTATATATTGCTTGAGTTTTGTACAAGAGAAATACAGACATAGACACAATTTTTCAACTTCGCTATATCTAGTTTCTGCATCGTTCAAAACTCTACTAAGATAGTAAATGGGCCTTTCGACTCCATTCTCATCTTCTTGGGCTAACATGCTTCCCAAAGTTTTGTCGGATGCAGCTATGTACAATCTCATACTCCTATTGCTACAAGGAGGCACCAAAATAGGTGGCTTGGTGAGGTACCCTTTGATTTTGTCGAAGGCTTCTTGTTGCTCTTGCCCCCATTCGAATCCCTCTTTATTCAGTCGAAGTAAGGGTGAAAAGGCTTGAGCTTTCCCACTTAGGTTAGATATAAATCTCCTTAAGAAATTTATCTTGCCTAACAGAGATTGCAGTTCCTTCTTATTCGATGGCGCTTTCGCTTCCAGAATAGCCTTCGTCTTGTTATGGTTGATTTCGATTCCTTTCTTGTGGACAACGAAACCCAAGAAATCTCCAGCTTTCACACAGAATGCACACTTCAAAGGGTTCATCTTCAGACCATGTTCTCTCATTCTTTCGAATGATTGTCGAAGGTGGTCAATATGATTCTTCTTGGAAACAGATTTTATAACAATGTCATCAATATATACTTGCATAAAAGTGTTAATAAAATCATGGAAGATAGAATTCATTGCTCGCTGGTATGTTGCCCCAGCGTTCTTTAGGCCAAAAGGCATCACTACCCATTCGTAAGTGCCTAGAGCCCCAGGGCATCGAAAAGCTGTTTTCGACACATCCTCTTCAGCAATGAATATTTGATTATATCCTGAATAACCATCGAGCATACTCAGGTATTCATAGCCAGCGGCAGAATCGACTAGCATTTCCGCCACAGGCATAGGATATTCATCTTTGGGCGTAGCAGCATTCAAATCTCTGAAATCTATGCACACCCTCAATGTACCATTTTTCTTAATTACTGGCACAATGTTTGCAATCCATTCGACATACCTTGTAACGCGTATGAATTTGCACTTCAGCAGTCTTTCGACTTCCGTTTTGATCTTCGACAGTATTTCTGGAGCGAAGCGTCTTGGACTTTGCTTGATTGGCTTCTTCCCAGGTTTGATTGGCAACTAGAGTTCTACCAATCCTCTGTCGAGACCAGGCATTTCGTCGTAATCCCATGCAAAACAGTCCTTGAACTCTTTCAACAATTGGATTACTTCCAACCTAAGTTCTGGGTCAATTTTGGCGCTGATGTAAGTTGGCTTTTTCTCTGACCCTTCGCCTAAGTTGATTTCTTCTAAAGGATCTTGCGCTAACATTTTAATGTTGTTCGCCAAGGGGTCCTTTTCGAAGCCCAAAGGCTCATCGTCATAGATGGCGTCGAGCCTCTGTTCCTGCATTCCCTCTGGCATGATATCAGGGGGTTCTGGATCGAAATCCTTTCCAGGACCTGCAGCAGATAACTGTTGATCATTGGCCTGTGTGGCCATGTACTTTACTTCGGCTTCGAGAGCCGTTATCATCTTTGTTTCGGCTACATAAGCCGAAATTCGCTTCAATGATTGTGACTCAGTCATTATCACTGAATTCACTTCCCCAACCAGTTGGTTGGATATCAGTTAACCCACTGAAGTCTATGTGGGACAAGTCTTCTCTGTCCCATTGAAAACCATGCTCAGGGTGCAGGTATAGGGAACAAAAAGTATTTGGCGCTGGCGCCAAGTCGAAGTCAGGTGTTGGACATGGCCCTATGTGAGCCAAGTTCTTGTCGAAATCTGCCAGCCCTAGGTGATTCACTTTGCCCAGGTAATAGCTTTGATCTGCTTCTATGTTTTCGACCATCCCATCTGGACGCCATAGCAGCAACCTCTGGTGCATTGATGATGGCACAGCCCCAACACCATGAATCCATTCACGGCCCAACAAAAGATTGTAGTTAGGTTTGGCCGATATGACCATAAACATTGTTGGTCGAAGGATAGATCCCACCTTGATATCCAGTTGGATCACTCCCATAGTGGTCCCTATGCCGCCCTCATAGTTCGACAGGACCATGTTGTGAGGCTTGATGTCCTCATCCCTTTTGCCTATTTTCCTTAGCATGAAGTGAGGAATAATGTTGATGGTTGCCCCACAATCCACCAAGATTTTATTCACTGTAGTTTCTTCGAGTTTAGCCCTTATAAATAAAGGCTTGAGGTGATTTTTTATCGCCTCTGTAGGTGGTTCGAAGAACCCATTTTGCTCCTCAGTAGTGCCATTGTCCATGACGAAATAGCACACTGGCCTATGTTTGGCCATTTCTTGTTCCACTTCCCAATCACTTGTTTCAACCTCCACCTGTCGGTTGAACTCTCTGGGCAGCACTGAGACTATATTCACCATGATGTCCAAAGTATCATCAGACTCAGAACCATCTTCGTCTTCAATTTCACCTTGGTTAGGCCAAACTAGCCTGTTGGTTACTGGTTCTCTTTCCAGAGGTTTCCTTTGCTTCCTTAGAGGAACATTTGAACTGGTTTCTGCCTTTGGTTCATTGGCAGCTTCCCTCTCAGCTTTTCGTCGCCTCTGGTATCTCCTCCACTGAGATCGAGACATGGGATTTTTCCCTTTGTAGTTGCTTGACACCTGTGTAACTTTAGGGGCAGCAACTTGAGGCTCTTTATTTTGTGTTAAAGATGAACCTCTTGGCACATCGAAAGAGTGCCATCTTTCCTCGCTTGGCCTCTTTCGACCAGATGTTTTGTACCATGTATCTACTGGCACATTAGTTGGAGGCCTGAAAGTCAATGGCCTCTTTTCTTGGTTTGAACCTCTTTGGGAGGCTCTTCTGGGATCATGTCGAAGATCAACATTTTCCCTTCTCTTATTTGCTGCTCTTACGCCTTGAATATGTTCAGCAGCTTTTTTGTCAAAGATCGAACTGCATCTTGGACACAGCATCACTTCTGACTTCTTTTTCTGGCATCTTTGCAGGAAATCTGCCAGATTTTCATTTTCCCGAGGGAAAGCAGTCTTGTTAGCTTGTTCTTGCCTCATGGCCTCTTCTGATGCTTTTGGCTCAGAGACTTCGACCATGTTGACATTCATGGTATCTTTGTTGGCAAGAGTCAACTGCTTCATTTGAATCTCCAAGTCCTCTGTCTGGCCTTGAACTGGGGCCAAGTGAGAACTGGGTTTTGGTCCAGATTTTTGGGCTCCAACTGTCTCCAGCTTTGGGCTTTCGACCGCTTTCTGAACCGCTTCAATTGTCGTTCTGGATAAATTCCCAGAAAAACTGCCAAAGATTGGCATGTTGACATGGTCCTTTGAGACTTCGACCATTGTGATTCCTGGCCTCTTCGACTGGCTTTTGGATGCCTCGATCACGTTCACCTCTGAAGGTTCAGCATAGTGGGCTTCAGCCTGCAACGGATTAGAGTCCACAACCATGGGGGTCTTGTCAGCAAACTTCAACCTCCCTTCTTCGATAGCGTCTTGCACAAGATTCCTGAAAAGAAAACATTGAGACGTTTTATGGCCCAGAAAATTATGATATTTACAAAAGCCTCTCTTCTTTCTTTGATCAAGAGGAGGCACTTTTACCCCTGGGGGTATTATCATTTGGCCATCTTTTACAAGCAAGTCAAAGATCTCATCACATTTTGTAATATCAAAACTATAAGTCTTTTTGGGGAACCTATCGTTGGTCCTTTCTGGACCAATGGGATTTTTCCCACTTGAGGGGACTAACAGTTTGCAAGAGTATGGTGGCCCTTGTTTTAGTTCCGCTAAATCGACTTCTCCTTCTTCGACAGTTATAGTATCGTCGAAGGATTCTGGATCTTCGTCATCCATCTCAACATACGCTATCCTCTCTCTCTTATGAGTTTTCGTTGCCTTTGCTTTTTCAGCTTTGAGGCGTTCTACCTGTCGAACTCTATCGGCCAGTTGGGCCATGTCTCTCAGGTATTGAGTGTCTAACTTCTTCCTAATGGAATAATCTAAACCGCCCGCGGCTATTTCGACTAACTCATGCTCCGACACTTGTGTAAAACATCTTGCTTTGAGCAACCTAAACCTATTTAGATATTCGTCTATAGGTTCAGTGAAACGTCTCTTTACACTGGCCAATTCTTTTAGGCTTATCTTGGTTTGCCCCATGTAGAATTGCTCGTGAAACAATCTTTCCAACTGGGTCCAATAATGGATCGAATTGGGGGGGAGAGTTGTAAACCAAGTAAAAGCGTTCTTTGTTAAAGAACTTGGGAAGTACTTAATCCTCAAGTTTTCATTGTTCGAAATATCTCCTGCTTCGATCAAGTATCTCACCACATGTTCGACAGTAGATTCTGTCGTGTCCCCAGAGAACTTAGTGAATTTGGGGACTTTACATCTAGGAGGTAAGTCTGTTTGTAACACGTATTCTGACAGCGGGGATGTAAAGTTGGGCCTTCGAAAGCCCATGTTCATCCCATTTTTAGTCATGATCCTTTCGATCATGGTTGCCAGATTATTTTCCAGACCCATGTTTTGGTATTGGATATGCTGAACTACTTTGTCAGCATTTTGGTTTCTGTTAACTAACCTTACCTCTGGGGTTATTACCCTAGGTTCCTCGACAGGTTGCTCCAATCGTGCCCTAAGGTTTTCTTCGACAGGCTGTTGGACTTGGTTGATAGTGGTTTCTTCCTCTAAGAATACACCCTGGTTTCCCCTTATTTGCGCCCTTTGGGGCTGTCGAATAGGTTGGGGTACTCCAAAGAAATCAGCCAAACGCGTCATTTGCGCTGTCATCTGCTGATTCGATTGAGTAGTGTTTTGTATTAGAGGGTTCAGCACTGTACTTAAAGTTTGTGCCAACATTTGAACCATATCATGGTTGCTTTCGTCCATTTGTTGCCTCAAGACTGCTGTCGAGGCATTTGTAAGGCCATGTGCTACTTGGGACGTTCCTCCTAAGAGTTGGGTCCTATTTCTATTCGCCATACCTACTCCAGAACCTTGGAGTGGCGAAGAGGCACTCACTAAGGGGTCTGAAAAAGTGGATGCAGCGTTCGTCAGGCTAGCCAAGTCAGAAGTTGGCATGCCATAGAGTGGTTCTCGATTATGACGGCCTGTCATAAATCCTGGGGGAACATAAGGCCTTGTGCCTAAATTTCCCCTTGGTGGGGGGGTTCCCAAAGGCACTCTGGGGCCTGTGAACGGAGGTAATGGCCCCGTTGTTGTGACCGTTACTGCTGGTGTTGAACCAGCGGTTATCGCTTCACTTACGGTCAGGATAACCGTTGCTCCCACATTTGTTTGTGGGATTTCGTTATTGTTTGGCGGATTCGCCATCTCTTCCCTTCTTCTGGCAGTATTGGTATCGTTAGTGTATATTCTACCACTTCTCAATAACATACAACACTCCTCGAAAAAGATGAGATTATGTTTAAAAGGTTAAACTTCAACAATCAACACACTGTCCCACCGGGTGTGCCAATTTGTTTACCGTGGTTATTGGTAAACAACCGCTGATCCTCCAAATGGTTACTTATTTGGTTACTCGCAGGATCGATCAGATTGATCCTAAGACATGGTTGATTTTGAGGTTTTGATTAAGTTGGATAATGGTTAAATGACAAGAAAATAAAGAGGCTTTAAGTAAAGTGCATGAAGAAATGGGCTTGATAAAATAAATGAAGGCTTGAAATAAAGGGCTTCGACAGGAAAAGTAAAGAAGAAAGCAAGTAAAGTTTCTGGAAAGTAAATGACTTTGATTAATAAAAGTGGTGTTTCACACATACATTCTCAACAATTCTTTCTCACACGCTGGGTACTCGAATCTATATGAGTGACTTTGTATATAATTGTGAACACACGCGAAAAACTGCGTGACCTACTACTATTTATACTAAAACATCCCAAGTAACCGTCGGGCAGTTACACTGCTTCGAGATGACTCCACTTGGCACGTTCTCAGTGTTCGACGCCCCAGATCTTTGCACGTTGCACTTGGTAACCGCTGGAAACCGTTTTCCCTCCAAACGTTTGAATTTCAAACCGCTCCACTCTGAACCATCGAACACCTTCATCGAGAAGTATCTTCGACGAGAAACACCTTCGACGTCGAAGGCAACCAACTTCTCCCTTGGAAGAAATCTTCTAAATACATTGCCATCTTTCGATGGGCATTTCGACAGACCCAGCTGGTCGAAAACATCCTTCAGCTTTAATGGTTGATATTAATAAAACAAGGGTGTCGAATTTAGGAGCCAACACATACCCTGGAGTTGGGTACGTGTAGGAGCGAGGTCGGAATTATACTGATACTGCTTATAAAATGCAGTAGCCAAGTTCTCCCAGTTACGAATACTGGTTCCATCCAGCTGATAGAACCACTCGAGTTGAGCCCCTGAAAGGCTATCCTGGAAGAAATGGATGCATAAGTTCTTGTCTGCAGTGTAAGGTTGGATCTTCCTCACATAAGATCTGAGATGCAGCTTAGGGCAGGAAGCCCCGTCGTACTTCGCAAAAGAAGGTGTCTTGAACTTGTGTGGGATCACCACCCCAGAAGATAAACCCAGATCTCCAAAATCCAATCCGGGCACATGCTGGATCTCCATAGCACTCAGACGGTCCTCTAGTTTCTTGTACCTGTCCTCAGCAGGAGGGTACTGTTCATCATTGAAATCTGTCTCGTTGTCGGAGACCACAGGACTAGGAACCCTTCCCCCTTGGGGACTGTCTTTCCCTACAGAGGAAGTAGCCTGATCAGCCTCATTTTGCAGTGTATTCCCAAACCTCCGTCCAGTGTTGAACATCACAGTCCTCTTCTTCTTCTTCTTCACCAGCAGAGCCTTCAATTCCTCTTGACCTTGGGCTAAGCTCATGACCAGCTCTTGAAACTGGGCGTTCTGGGCCTGGAGGGCCTTGATAGCTTGTTCGTTGGTAAGTTCAGGATTCATGATGATTGCTGAAATAAACAGCGAAGAAGATTAAGCAACCTGTAGAAAAAGGGTACCTGTGATGCATATGATGAATGGAATGCGTATGATTTATGTTTTCAAAGACAATCAGGATTCAACTTTGTAAACAAAAAGGAAACACACTTTATTAGATTCAACTTTAAATTGTTCAACAAATTGCCCTTAGGCGTTACAAGAATGAAAATACTGAAAAGGAAATAAAAGCTGTAAAAGAAACATCCAAAGCCCATCAGTGCTCCCATGGCCTCCTCTTCTCAGTACGGATATAGTCATTCAAGATCCGCTCGTTCTCCAATTGCTTGGTCAGCTTCTGGATTTTCTGTTCTTGTTCATTGAACCTTTCCCGATAAGAATCTCGTTCTTCCTGTAGTTGCACCCAAGACCTCTTTAGTGTATCAACATCAGTGGGTATCTGAGGAGGGAGTACAGTTGGAGGAACCCCGTCTCTATCAGGAAATTCAAGAATGATAGGCCTGACAGCTTCGTATGGCATACCTAACTTCTGAGCACAGATGCAGACCCATCTGTAATAGGATTCTATAGGCAGAGAAGTCTTTGGTCCCAACTCTTGTGGGTCAGCTTTGTGAATTCTGTCCCAAGCCCGGATGAATCTACGACGCAGCTCGTCACTGTCTACCTGAAACTCAAAACTGATGTGAGGTACCAACATCTCATGAGGCCCCGCTCTTCTGGCTCTTCCAAACTGACGAAGAGCTAAACATGGATTATAAGAGATTCCTCCCTGGGTACCGATCAATGGAACATTAGGATATTCTCCGCAACGATCAATAACAGCTACTTTATCCGAACCTCTGAGAGTCCAAATGATGTCATTATCAGTGAGAGACATTAACCTATGAGCCCAGCCCCTTCCTTCTTTGTTCTTCAGCACGAACTTAGGGAGGTGTGAAATAAACCACCTCACTAACAAAGGAGCACAACACCACAGAGTTCCCCCTCTTCGGGCAATACGAGCATAGAGTTGTTGCAGGATATCACCCAAGAGAGTGGGCACAGGGTTCCGAGACATGAAGATCCTTATGGCATTGACATTGACAAAGTTATCAGGATTTGGAAACAGAACTAGGCCATAGATTAAGAGAGCCAGAATGTCTTCGTACACCCTGAAGTCTAAGTCATTCCAGAAACTATTAGCCTTACCAATCAGAAACTTAGCCAGAAAGCCCTTAACTCCGCTTCTAGTCACCCAGTTATCCATTACTTCTTTGTTGGTCAAGGGAAGGGCTGCAGCAATCTCCTCAAGCCTAAGAGTCTTTTCCCAACCAGTGAAGGGAGTCTGATCCAAGATAGGGATACCAAGCAAATCAGAGAATTCTTCCAGGGTAGGGACCAGCTGGAAGTCTTGAAAGGTGAAGCAATGGTATAGGGGATCATAAAACTGAGTCAGGACACTCATCAGTTGTTGGTCCCACTTTGAAGTGACTAAACCGAGAAGAGAACCATGCCTCTGGATGAAGGAAGTAGTGTTTGGAATTCTGTCAACCAACTCTTTAAGCAAATCAGATGGGTGAACAAAGTTGAGCCGGATAGTATTCCTTCGCCCAGGCATCATGATGTCCTACAAAACAGAGCAAAGGTGAAACCCTCTTGTCTTTGAAATGGGTCAGTCCTTATGCAGGATGCATGCAATGGTATGATGGTATGATGTTATGATAAAGCACACCACAAATATTCACAAAGGCAAACATGATAAGGCACACAAGTCACACAAGACAGCCCTTAGAGTTTAGGCCAGCATGAAGTTCGGGTACTACCCTCTTTCAGTTCCGTTGGTTAAGACCTGTCCTATCAAAAGTAACAGGGTTCTAGAGGATCCCAATATCACTGACTACCCTCAATTGGTCATAACTCCAGCGTCGCAATCTTTTCTTGCGGCCAGAACCATCGCGAGAGTTTAGCCTCAATGGGTGTAGCATACTGCTACTGTTCTATGGCGAAGTTGGGTCAATTTAGGGTTCTAAGGTCGGTTGGTGCTTAATGACTCCTCAGAAGACCCATATTCTCCTCGTTGCAACACAAGGGATATCGGTACAGACCAAGGTGTCACACCAACGTAGCCACTGCTTCACCCGTGTCGGTCTACGTCGGACAGGTCCCTCACAGCTTATGCTACCTAAAAGGGTATCCCCAGATCCGGGTTAGGATCTATGAAACTCCGATGCAGCCCACAATAATAAAGCAAACAAAACATTCAATTTAAAACATAAGTATGATCTAATCCTAAGGTACACCTCACTTTACAATCTCCCCAGCAGAGTCGCCAGTTCTGTGATCGGTGGAAATCGAACTGACTGTTTTAAAGCTGGTTCGCGAAATGTCGCGGTAAGCAAGAGTCGCCACCGTCTTTTATGTTCTCCAACATGGAAAGGACAAAAGCACAGCAAAATTCCTTCTTTGAGATGTCTCTCGGTCCGGGAGGTAGATTATAGAAAGGGAAGGTGTTAGCACCCTTTCTATCCGTGGTTATCCACAGGCTCTTAGGTACTTGCTCACTATGTTTTCAAAAGGTTTTGCTTTTTTTGTGTTTGTGGGTTCTAAAAAAAGTTTGCTTTGAAAACTTCTAGGTAACTCTTGTATCAGTCCTCAAGAGTGTATGAAGTGTTTGTTTGAAAACTTTTTGAAAGTGTAGGTGCGAAAAGTTGTTTTTTTTTTGTTTTGAAAGAGCAAGTACCCAGGAGAAATCTACCTACTCTAAGGAATTAAGCTGTGTAAGAGTCCTTTAGACAGTACTATCCCACTATTGAGAAGTAGGTAGCACCGCCGTTGGAGTTATTCGGGTCAATTCGATTATAGGGACATGTGTGGTCACCGAAGCAATAGTAGGACACCTTAGCGATAACCCTAATGTCCTAGATCCTTTTTATCCGAGGCAACCGTTTCGAGGCAACTGGATCTTTAGACAGGAGGGCGACCTCTAAAACACCCTATACTTGACGACCACGTTCGAGGCAACCAGTGAGGCGTACCCTAGGAGTGGCATGTGCATGTGCATTGTTTCAGTTTATGTTTATCTTGTACATGTATCATGGTGATCTACGAGTTTTTTTAATTTTCATCCAAGTCTTGCATGCATATTAACAGTTAAGAGTGCGGAAAATAAATTGCGGAAATATGAATCTACGCTATTACAAGGCGCGGGTCTATATATCGCCAAAAACAAAAACCCGTTTGGAAATAAATGCGAGAGTAAAAGAAAGCGGTAAAATCCTAATTAACTATTACATCCTCTGAGCAGATACATAAATAATCAAAATAAGAATTAAAGCGCGAAAGAAATTTAATCGGGACGTCCTTAGGGTTTTGACCCTTTTTGAGAAAAGAATTTAAGTTTTGTCCTTTTTTTTGCAATTTAATGAAAATATTAAACCTAATTTACTAATTAATTAATTAATTAAAGAAAAAAAAGTGTTTTTGTGTTTTTTAATATTTTAATGAAAAATAAAAAGAAAAGAAATAAAAAGTCAAAAGAAAACCCTAATTCTAACCTATTTTATTTATTGTGAAAAAAGATTAAAATTAACTAATTAAACTAATTAATTTGTTAGTATTTTATTTATAAAATAAGTTAATAAATAAGAATAATAATAATTAACAAAAATATTTACATTTTTTATTCTATGAATTTATTATAAAAAATATTAATTTATGAATTAATAATAATACTAATAATTAATAAAAATAAATTATAAAAGAAAAGAAAATAAAAAGAGTAACAAAACCAGTGGGGGTGTTGACCCAAGAATGGAGGTTAGTTTAGAAATTCTGGCCCATTAAGAATCAGGCCACGTTGACTTTCTGGAATTGCCCATGCTTGCTTTGACTGGGGAACACCATGATCTTCATCTCTGCCCCTTGGATGTATGCTTGTAGACACATGGCACATGGATGCCTAGAGCGCATGGTGGAACGCGTTTAGGCAGCTGCATGTGAACTTATTAGAAAAAATATGAACAAAGGTTTGGGGGACCTGGGAATCGAACCCAGGTCCCAATGATGAACGTCCACCTCACCTTCCACTGAGCCACGCGCGTGTATCTGTTATTATAATGATCAAAAGAATTAATATATGACAACAACAATTATGCTGGATAAAATAACAATTACGCGCGCGATATTTGAACCATCCATTCAGGGGCTTACACGTCCTTCGTCTCCTACCTTTTTCCTGTAAAAAAAAAGCAATTAGCGGGGGTTTTTAACCCCCAAAAAATAACAAAAGGAAAAATAGCGATTAGGATTCTGGGTTATATAAATAGGGCACGAGGGTTGGTTTAAGTTCGTCTCGTCCAGGCGGTTCCAACCATGGGTCTTAGAAGGCTTGATTTTTCCTATGCTGAAAAGCCCTAATCTGGAAACTCAAAAAACCTAAAAATCGTTAATGGCAATTCATAATTCAGTGCATGATAATCCAATTAATCAATACCAATAGCTTTGTATGGATGTAAGCAACATAAAACAGGCCATAAATCACATCAAATGTTCATGAATTGGGAGTTTCGATTATGGCAAAAGTGTGCAAACCGTATGACTGAAGCGAGTGATTCTTTGAGTGTTAAGGCTTGTTTGTGATTGCTATGCGTTCCTGAGTGTCCCAGCAAGGTGTTGGAATCAAGAAAAGGGTTTGAATTGGCCTAGAAGGTTGAATTCAGTTTTGACTTTGTTCTTGATTTTTTGGAATTAGTTTATGGCTTTTTGCAGCAGCTTGCACGTTCACAGCATTAGGGTTAGCTTTAGTATATGTAGTGGAATGGAATTAGGGTAAAACTTTGTCCAAAAATCCATGGCTTTATGATTTCAATATTTGATTTCAATCAAATCTTTTTCAACCTTTTTGATTGATAAAACTTGCCAAAATTGGATGATTTTGTCTCCTTGATGTGTACATGAAATCTTCAGCATGTGTTGACCTCTTTTGCATCACAAAAAGATTTGAAAACCATATCTTTGAATTTCCTACATTTAAAATCAATTAAATGAATTAATATTAATAAAAAATTCAATTAATTAATTAAAAATAATAAAATAAATCAATTTAAGCTCATTGGGTCGTGCATAGGCCTTGGACAATGTTTCAAGAAAGAATTTGAGGCCCATTAGCAAAAATGAGGTGTTTTGGGCAAAGTTGACTTTTGCAAATTCCCAAAAATTTCCCAACTTCTCCAATGCATATCTTGCTCAATTTTGATCATATGAACATGTTCTTGGACATTTTGGAAAGGTCTTGAAGTCCTCTAACCGATGCCTTTGGTCCCATGTCATTTTGATTTACCAATCTCAAGTTATGGTCTTTGACTTGAAGTGCATTTTTGTTGACTTTTGAAATTGACCTATAATGTAGAAATTGATAACTTTTTGTGAGAGCATTTCTTGGACTTGGAATGTGAAGAGGAGTTGTAGGAAATGTCATCCCCTTCAAAATGAGCATTGGATGGGATTTTTCTGATGAACCATGAAAACGTTATGCCTTGGTCAAGTTACAATTGACTTTTCAGCTGTCCAAAAATAGCAACTTTTGACACCTTGATGATTTTTGAGCCATCCTTGTGGAATCATGATCAAGAATTGATCAAATGATGATTGTGGCTTCAAAATAAGATGTTGACCAAATTTTTTGACTTTTGACTGTAAAATGACCATTTTGCCCCTGTAGTTGATTGTGGAGCAACTAGGGCTTTTGACTGTGCAAACTGGCATTGTGAACCTTGAAACTTGACATGTAGATGCTTGACAATGTATATAGGCCTATGGGACTTGATTGGACCACTGAAAACCTCAAATTCTTTGCAAGAACCAAAACCCTAATTTTGACTGGCTTAGGAGGATGTTTGACTGGGCAACCCCTTGATCCATTTGAAGATTGATCTTGACAAATCTTGAAGAATATGGGAGGGAAAATTTTGGGGTACAACAGATACCAAAGGGAAGCAACTTGTCAGCGTTAATGCCCTCAAGCCAGACATGTCTGAAATCAAAACCATAAAATTGAAATTATCTGAAAGAGCTCTGAAGATGTATGCTCGCTGCTATGGGGATACGCTTGACTTGACTATAATAGAGGTTCAAATAGATGCTGTTTCTACCCTCATTCAGTTCTACGAACCTCTGCTTAGATGCTTCACCTTCCAAGACTTCCAGCTAGCGCCGACTCTGGAAGAATTTGACAGAATTCTGAACTTTTCTAAAGAGAAGGCCTATGTAGGTATCGGGAAAACTATTGAAGTCAAAGTCTTGGAAAATGGCTTAGGGGTCCCTTATTAGTAGTTAGTTCAAAATTACCAAAGAGAAGGCACAATACAAGGAATCAAGAGAACATACCTAGTACTTAAGGCACTCGAGTTTGCTAATTATAAAGAATGGGAGCCTTATGTTGATTATTTAGGATTGCTTGTGTTTGGTGTAATTTTATTTCCCCGGACTGTGGACTATATTGACCATGCGACCATTAGCATATTTTGGGGTGCGAAAGTTTTCAGTACAGATCCAACTCTCGCTCTACTTGCTGACATTTATTACACACTGCATACAATGTACGAAAAGAGAAAATGCACTTTAAATTGTTGCATTCCACTTCTGTAGACCTGGTTCATGACCCATCTTTACAAAGAAGACTACATGATTCCTAACTTGACCAAACGCGAGTGGCCTTAGAAATTAAGGTCTCTCACTGCTAACTCAGTATTATGGTATGCAAGGAAGCTGGACATTGGTGATATTACTTATAGTTGCGGAGACTTTCCTAATGTTCCATTGATCGGATCTCGAGGTTGTATTAATTATAACCCTACCTTAGCCCTACGACAGACAGGGTATCCTTTGGAAGATAAACCTTCAGACGAATAACTACAACAATTGATCATTCATGACATGGATATAAATGACCAAGGGTTGCTCAACAAGGTTATTCAGGCTTAGAATAAGGTTAATAAAAGAAAAGCTGAAAGGAAGAACGCCATAGCAAGAGAACCCTATACTATATGGGTATGAGATAGGGCACAAATTATCAAGCTGCCATTTGATATAGATCCAGAGTATAAGTCAGAGGTCTCAGAGGTCATGCCTATATCCTATAAAGAAACCGACAATCTAAAAAATGCCCTAAAGAAAGCTCATAGGGAAAAATAAGAACTAGAACTCAACCTCCTCAATCTGACCAAAGAAAAGAAGCAGATGCAGCTCATACTTGAGTTAAAGGACCAACAAATTGAGAGAGATCAAAAGGTATTGGAAAAGGAGAGTCTCAAATTGAAGCGTACAACTGAAGGACTATTGAGTGTGACTTCAATCTGGATTCCCACAACCAAAGGTTAGAAGATGCTGCTACTGAAATTGGCAGGTTAACTAGATGGTATGAAAAGGAAACACAAGACAAGAAGGTTCTAGAGGAAGATCTAAGAGCCCAGATCCAACGTTTGGCGCAAGCTTCCTTAGATCAAGAAGAGAAAATAAAGTACCTCACCACCGGACTTCAAGACAACAAAGAATAAGAGATTAAGGAACGCCTTGAAAGGATGGAGGCAGAAAGACTCCTGGCTCAGAGAACTGAAGAATATGAGCACGTGTGCCTAGAGCTAGAAGGCCTCCAAAAAGATTTCCTTATCCAACAGAGACTTTATACAGAAGTAAGGGCTGAATAGATGTATTGGGAAGAGCAGTATACAAAGATCGCCCAAGCTGGGAATGATAACCATAAGATAATCCGACATCTTTATCAAGAGTATCAGTATTGCAAGGACAAACACGAAAGGCTTGCTTTCCTAGCCAACAATCTCATTAAGGATATCCCTAGAAGTTTGAGAGACGCGGAAAGTGTAATGGTTCCTCTTCCAAAGGATGTTGAAGATTTCCTCAAGCTTTGTCGAGAAATGGTTAATGGTTTTAGAGCAGACATCCGCAAGCGCACCTAGAATATTTATTTCCCTTTGTTTATTTTCATGCAAACAAGTTTTGATTTAAAGTTGTAATATTTTTCAATATCTGGATTATGTTACCTTCAATAAAGGCATTTTGTTTTCGTATCTCGTTTGCGTATCTATTTTTTAAAATATTCACCAAATGAAAAAAAAAGAAAAGAAGATAAATATATACCCAAGTGAATAAGACATTTAAAAAAAGAAACCTTTACATGTTCATACATAATCATATGCATGCATGCATTCGCAAACACCTTCATTTCATACCAAAGCTCATTATTTTTCAAAATCTCTCCAGTTAAACCATTGGTAGAAGAAGATCACCACTTCCTTGGCCTCCATATTAAACAAGGGCCTACCAACAAAAAGCAATGGAACAAATAAAGGAGAATCATGTTGCATTCAAGGAAGATCTCGACCAGGTCAAAGGTGATGTGAGTTTAATAAAAGGAGATCAGAGTCAACTTCTCCTAGCTTTGAAGAACATCATTGACAGACAAGATCAAATTCCCACGGTAGCTTTCGAGGAAGTAGCCCAAATGATTGGTGCACCAAGCGGTCACCAACTGAGAAAGGAGCCAGAAGCAGGGCCCCAAAAGTACATCATGGCCCAACAAGAGACAAGAGAAGTCGAGACTGAAGGGTTTGTCCCACCGCCATCAAAAGCAATGGCATTACATACCCTACAAATTCTAATCAACAATGCAGACAACTACTTAGACCTGCAGTATGGAGACCACGACCTATAGGATGTCAATCAGGCACCCTTAAAGACGACTACTACTCATGCTATTGATAATTCACTGGTGATGAATCAATATAACACTCTGGAAGAAAGATTGAAAGCCGTGGAGGTTTTTGATGCCTTTGAAGTAGATGCTCTCGAAATAGGCCTAGTTCCTGATGTGGTAATTTTGCCGAAGTTCAAAGTTCTTGACTTTGGAAAATACAAAGGTCTCACTTTTCCATGAAATCATATGCGCATGTATTGCAAGAAGATGAATGCCCATGCCCACGATCAGAAGTTGATGATTCACTGCTTTCAAGATAGCTTAAGTGGGGCATCTCTAGATTTGTATATGCAGGTGGAACAAGTTCACATTCGAACATGGGTAGATATGGCTAATGCTTTCTTAAAGCATTATAATTATAACCTGGACATGGCACCTACCCGCATGCAACTCTAGAATTTGTTCCAGAAGAAAGAAGAGTCTTTCAAAGAGTACGCTCAGAGATGGAGGGAGATGACATCCCGTGTGCAACCACCGCTGTTGGAAAATAAGTTAGTAGATATGTTCATGGGAAACTTGCAAGGGTTATATTATGAGAAGATGGTAGGAAGTATCTCCTCGGGATTCTCAGATCTAGTGACTATTAGAGAAAGAATTGAGATTGGAATAGAGAGTGGGAAAATACCAAGGGGACCATCAAATACCCCCTATAATTTAAAGAGGCATGCTCCAAATTTCCCAAAAAAGAAAAGAGGGAGAAATTAATGTTTTAGCCTCACAACCAAGGGCATAAAAACCATTAATGATCCCACAAGGACATCAACAAGGCATATTTGGAAGGCCACAGAGAAATTTTGATCCACTCCCCATGCCACCCAGCCAGTTATTGCAACACTTGGTTAAGGAATCCTTAGTGTAACTAAAACCTCTAGCTCCTCCAGTCGGGCCAATCCCACGAAAGTACAATGTTGATGCCATATGCGAATATCATGCTAATTCTCCTTGACACACCATAAAACAATGTTGGGCATTCAAGCACAAGGTTTAATATTTGTTAGAATCTCAAGACATCACTTTTGAGAAACCTAACTCAAATCAAACCTTATGGCTCCGCATGGGGGACCGACAATAAATGAGATTGAGATAGTCACTGACTTTGGGGAAATCAGGAAGGAAAAGGCCTCGATAAATTTATTGAAGGAATATAGGTTGGAATGTGGGTTCATGTTGGAACATAATAAGGCCTTATAAATAAAGTTACAGAAGCTAGTGGACCGGGGGATAGTCCAATTCGAACCATACCCTGAAGAAAAGTATATAGCTGCGATTAAAGGAAAGAAGCCATTGGTTATCCCTTGCCAAGGCCCAAATCTTAACAAGAAGACTCTGGTGATCCCGTGGGAAAAATCGGCAGAAACCCCAACAATAACACCAAAGAAGACTTTGTAGATATCAACAGTTCCAAAGGCCACGATGATAATCAAGGGGCCATCACCTATCCCTTATGAAAGTAACAAAGCAGTACCATGGAGTTATGATTCAGCCGTGTATATCAATGGATTGAAACAAGAGGATGAGCCATCGTCAAGTCGAGGACCTGTAATTTTAAACATAGCTGGGACAGGAGGTATGACCCGTAGTGGTCGAGTCTTCGCATCTGATCTACCGAAGAAGAATGATGAGAGGGAAAAGAATAAAAAATGAGATAGCAGTAAAGGATAAAGGAAAAGCAGTGGTGGAAACGAGTCAAGAGAAAGAACCTCCCAGCAAATTTTTTACTGGTCAAGAGGCAGAGGAATTCTTCAAGATCATCAAAAGAAGTGACTATAGGGTGGTAGATCACCTTCACCAAACCCCTGCTAAAATTTCCATAATCTCGTTGCTCATCAATTCTAAGGCGCACCGAGACTCTTTAATGAACGTACTAAGTTCAGCCCACATTGTAGAGGAAATTATCGTAAATCAACTTGACAATATGGTAGAAAACCTGACATCTGGATCATATCTGGGTTTCAATAATGATGATTTTCCACCACAAAGATGAGCTCACAACAAGGTACTCCATAGTTCTATCCAGATAGGTATTACCAGCCTATCCAGGGTACTCACCGATACTGGTTCTTCCCTCAATGTGTTACCGAAATCAAGTCTGATGAAGTTATAGATGGTGTCGTAATAAGGTCAAGATATACAATAGTGAAAGAATTTGAAGGTTCTCAAAGCTCGGTATTCAGAGAGGTAGACCTTCCAGTCAAAATCAAGCCATATATCTTATATATCACTTACCAAGTTATGGACATAGAACCGGCATACACATGCTTACTTGGGAGACCTTGGATCCATGCGGTAGGTGCAGTCACTTCGACCTTACACCAAAAGTTAAAGTTCTTAGTGGAAGGGAAGTTAATTATAATCGACAGTGAGGAGAACATCTTCGTAAGTCACATTGAATCATACAGGTACATTAGTTCCAATGAAGACTGTATAGCCACCTCATTCCAAGTCCTGGAAGTTACTTCAATGGTGACTTTACCAGTGGAGAAAAATAATAAGCCTAAGGTAACCTCGTGGAGAGACTTGCAAACAACAATGGAAAGTGGTGCCTCAAAAGGTTGGGGAAAGCTCCCAAAAATTCCTGAGAAGAAGAATCACTTTGGTTTGGGCTATGAACTATCAAAAGCTACTCTGAAAGGTAAATCACGATTTCCTCCACTCTAAGAGACATTTATCAACAAAGGAATAGAACATGGCGGACATGTGGCGATGATATCCAAAAAAGTCAACACCAAAAGGGCAACTGACTACACCCGAGAATGCAACCTAGGAGAAGAACTCAAGAGTTGGACTGCCATGGAGATTCCCGAGATCTTTTTCTTTCCTAAGTAATTTTTCTTGTTTTTTAAATAACCTATGTCAATCCCGAGGCATATGGGTTGCTTGTAAGGGTCCCCCCGTTTTGTTTCAGACAATATTTGCGATTAATAAAAGTTATATTTTGTTTTCAATTAAGATCCTCGTCTTTCTCTTGCATTTATCCCTTAAATTTAAAAATGGCGATAATTTCTCTCCATATGCATTTTCAAAACTCATATACTAAAATCTGCACCAAAACATGATAAATGTGTAGATCCATGCTCAAAACCACTGATAATGTTACTGCTGCAATCCGATATAATTTTGATGCTCCTATCAACCAAGCTGAAGAGGAAGGTGATGAAGATCTTGAACTTTCTGAAGAAATGGAAATGGAAATAGAGCAAAAGGCTAATAACATACAACCATATCAAGAGGCTATTGAGACCATTAATATGGGCACATAGGAAGATCTGAAAGAAATCAAGCTAGGGGCAATGTTAGGGTAGAGCGTCAAAGAAAGACTGATCAACTATTTAATGAGTACGTGGATATATTTTCCTGGTCCTACAGGGACATGCCAGGGTTAGATACAGACATTGTGGTGCATAGACTACCTCTCAAAGAAGGTTGTTCTCCAGTTAGGCAGAAACTCAGGGGAACTCGTCCAAATATGTCTAGCAAGATTAGAGAAGAGGTTCTTAAATATTTTGACACAAGGTTCTTAGCAGTGGTAGATTATCTGCCATGGATAACTAACATTGTGCTAGTACCCAACAAAGATGGCAAGGTATGCATGTGTGTGGATTATCGAGATCTAAATAAAGCAAGTCCCGAAGACGACTTCCCATTACCCCACATAGATGTTTTGGTAGACAAAACGGATCAAGCCTCAGTATTCTCATTCATGGACGATTTCTCAGGCTATAACCAAATCAAAATGGCACCCGAAGACATGGAAAATACCACTTTCATGACACCCTGGGGAACCTTCTACTACAAAGTAATGCCATTCGGTCTCAAAAATGCAGGGGCAACTTATCAAAGGGCTATGGTCACACTATTCCATGATATGATTCACAAAGAGGTTGAGGTGTATGTAGATGATATGGTCGCCAAATCCCATACAGGGGAGGAACACATCATACATTTACAAAAGTTATTCGAGAGGCTACATAAGTTTAGATTGAGGTTGAATCCGTATAAATGTACATTTGGCGTCAGATCAAGCAAGTTGTTGGGTTTCATTGTAAGTCAACGTGGTATCGAGGTAGACCCTGACAAGGTAAAAGCCATACAAGAAATGCCAGCACCGAGGACAAAAAAAGAGATTCGTGGTTTCTTAGGGAGATTGAATTACATCTCAAGGTTCATATCGCATCTAACAGCCACATGTGAGTCTATATTCAAATTATTACGAAAAGATCAAACAGTAGTATAGAATGACGATTGCCAAACGGATTTTGAGACAATAAAGCAGTATCTACAAGAGCCACCGATCTTAATGCCACTAGTTTCTGGAAGACCACTCATCATGTATCTGAAAGTGCTCGAAGGATTAATGGGTTGTGTTTTGGGACAGCAGGACGAAACAGGAAGAAAATAGCACGCAATCTACTACCTCAGTAAGAAATTTACTGACTGCGAAACCATGTATTCGCTCCTCGAGAAAACTTGTTGTGCATTGGCTTGGACTACTAAGAGGTTGAGGCAATACATGTTAACCCACACCACATGGTTAATAGCAAGAATGGATCCTCTAAAGTACGTGTTCGAAAAACCAGTTCTTACAGGAAGAATTGCCCGATGGCAGATGCTACTATCAAAATATGACATCCAATATGTTACTCAAAAGGTCATTAAAAGTAGTGTACTAGCTGATCATCTAGCTCACCAACTGCTTCCAGAGTATCAACCTATGAAGTTCGACTTTCCAGACGAAGATGTCATGGTTATAGTTGATTACCAAATACCAGGACCTAACGAAGGACCCAAACCAGGGGCACGTTGGACACTCATGTTCGACGGGGCTTCGAATGCACTGGGGCACGACATAGGGGCAGTCTTGACTTCCCCAAAGAATTATCACAAGCCCTTACTAAAAGGTTATGTTTTGACTGTACCAACAACATCTCCAAGTACAAAGCTTATATACTAGGACTGGAAGCTACCATCGATCTAAGAATCAAAAACCTCGAAGTATTTGGATATTTCGCACTAGTTATTTCCCAAGTCAATGGCGAATGGGATACTAAACACCCCAAACTGATTCCATATCAGGATCATGTTTGAAATTTGGCTATGGAATTTACAGAGATCACTTTCAGTCACACCCCACGAGAAGAAAATCAAATGGCAGACACCCTGGCAACTCTATCAGCTATGTTCAAAGTAACTTGGCCAAACCACGAACCTTGGATCACAATCAGACACTTTGAGGAGCCCGCACATTGCCTTATTATTGAGGAAGGGTCGGATGACAAGCCTTGGTTTAATGATATCAAGAAATACCTTGAAAAGCAAGAATATCCAGAAAATGCCTCTATCATTGACACCAAACTCTACAAAAGTTAGCCTCAAAATTCTTTGAGTAATGGAGTTCTATACAAAAGGAATTACAATATGGTACTACTCAGGTGTATGGAGAAGTAGAAAGCATATAAACTCATGAGAGAAATCCATGAGGGCACTTTTGGAACTCATACCAATGGGCACGCCATGGCTAGAAAGATTCTACGAGCAGGGTACTATTGGTTAACAATGGAAGTCGATTGTTACCACTATACGAAAAATGTCACAAATGCCAAATCTACGCTAAAAAGATAAATGTGCCACCGACTCCTCTAAAGGTCATGAGCTCTCCCTGGTCGTTTGAAATGTGGGGAATTGATAAGATTAGCATGATTGAGCCGAAAGGATCCAACAGACACCATTTCATACTAGTAGCCATCGATTACTTCATGAAATGGGTAGAAGCGGCGTCCTACGCCAATGTGACAAGCCAAGTTGTTAAGGGATTTATCAAGCAGAATCTCAAATGTAGATACGGGGTTCCAAGCAGAATTATTACAGACAACGAGTCCGATTTGAATAACAAGATGATGAAGGAACTATGCGATAATTTCAAAATCGAGCATCATCACTCCTCACCATACATACCCAAGATGAACGGAGCCGTCTAGGCAGCCAATAAAAATATCAAGAAGATCATTAAAAAATGGTGAAGACATACAAGATTGGCATGGAATGCTTCCTTTTGCTTTACATGGCTATCGCACTTCCGTGCGCACATCAACAAACGTGACTCCTTTCTCTCTGGTATATGGCATAGAGGCAGTACTTCTAGTTGAAATCAAGATACTATCACTTCGGGTTCTAATAGAAACAAAGTTGGGAGAAGTATAATGGGTTCAGACGCGACTCGATCATCTCAACATCATCGAAGAGAAATGCTTGATTGCTAATGCCACAGTCAATTGCATCAAAAGAGGATGAAGAGGGCCTTCGACAAGAAAGTTCGTCCTCGAATATTCAAAGAAGGGGATTTAGTGCTCAAAAAGATTCTGCTACCTCGTCTCGATTCCTGTGGTAAATGGACACCCAACTATGAAGGTTCATACGTAGTAAAAACAACATTCTTCGGTGGTGGTCTCATCCTCACAACAATGGATGGGGAAGAACCACCACATCCAGCAAATTCAGACGCAATAAAAAAATAATACGTATAAAAAGCTCGCTAAGCTCGAACCCTAAACAATCGACTTAGGAAAAAAGGAGCGCCCCGATGAATCGAAAAACCCTAAAGGGAGATCCAGGAAAAAATTGGGGATATACAAAAAAAACTATCCCGGTGGATTGAAAACCCGAAAGGGCAATCCAGACAAAAATTAGGGATATTGTGCAAAAGAAATAAAGAACGAAAAGACTGCGATCTAAGAACTACGACTACGAACCACGAAGGGAGAGATGAATCTGAATCATACGACTCAGAAGTAAAAGAAAAACAATGATCATAAAAGGTTTATATATGAAAAAGCGTCCATGATTCATTGAATGACATATGAAAATGAAATAAAAACCCTTACAAGTGGACCGATGTGCCTCGGGTAAGACACAAGGTTGAAAATGTACGAATTATTTGTGAATTATTACAAGTCCAACAGAAATGTAAAAGATAAATTACTGCGATATGAAAGTTATCGGGATGAAGTCTTTGGCTTCCCAGTTGCAAAGTCCTCCGCTGATAGTAGGAAATATCCAATCTTCCAAGCTGCCATTCTCTTCATTGTCTTCTACTGCATTGATGCTTTGATTGCTAATCTTCATAGGTGGCCCCCCAGCAAGGGCACGACGCACATCCTTCTGACAAGTTGAAGTAAACCCCAAGCCGAACTTGTCTGATTTGTACGGAATGTCTGGAAGCTTCCCCCAGATTATGCATCCCCATTCTTCCACTACTGCCCTAGCATCCTTTAAAAATGACATCCGAGGTGGAGGTCTTGTGATCTTAGTAATCGAGGATACCACCTTGGTTGCCGCTATTTCAGGAGAGACTTCTTCAAAATGTTTGAAAGGGGTCTCGATGAACTCACCATGTAACTCCATATAATGGAAGGAATTCAGATGACTAATCATATACTCCTCCTCCCCGTGGACAGTTATGATCTTTCCTTGAACCTGGTATTTGAGCATCTGATGCAAGGTGGAGGTGACAACTCCGGCATTGTGGATCCGGGGGCGTCCCAACAGACAGGAATAAGAAGGACGGATGTCCATCACATAGAAGGTTGAGTTGAATACCTGAGTTCCCACCTTGATTGGGATGTCCACCTCCCCGTGGACCATCCTCTTCGAACCATCAAAAGCTCTCACCACTATGTTGCTGGGTTTTAAAGTCATCCCCTCACAATCCAACCTATCAAGGGCTTTCTTCGGCAAGACGTTTAAAGAAGATCCAGTATCAACCAAAACATGAGCTAGGGTTGTTCCTCTGCACTCTATTGAGACATGTAGTGCCTCGTTGTGTTTTCTCCCTCTGGGTGTTAAGTCAGCATCAGAGAAGCCCGGGCCATTATCAGCTGTCAAACTGGCCACACAGTCCTGGAACTGGTTAGTAGACGTCTCTTGTGGCACATGAGCTGTCTTCAGAAATTTTACCAGAGCTTTGGCGTGTGCTTCAGAGCATAGAAGCAGGGCTAGCATAGAGATCTTGGAAGGGGTCTGCCCCAATTGTTTAACCACATCATAATCACTCTTCTTAATGATCCTCAGAATTTCTTCCATCTCCTTCTTGGATGTTTCAGGAATAACTAGTGACTGAGCCTTCGTCTGGACATGCTCCTCTTGAATGTTCTTTCCTTTATTCTCAGCAGTGGAAGTAGGGATAGGAATTGTATTGTCTTTGTCGGTGGGTACGCTTGCAGGTACAATCACTGGTGCAGAGGTAATCTTCGGAATGGCCACTGGTCCAAAGACTGCTGTTGGAGGAGCAATCTCTGGAGAGAAGATCCTACCACTGCGGGTGATCTTGCTAGTTCCAACAATATTGCTAATGTCGGGACTGTCCTCTTCGGAGCTTTCTTCTTCGGCAGTCATTTCATCCTGTTTAATACCATGGTAGTAGATTTCTCCACCATAATTCCATGGTATTGTTTTATCTGATTTGTATGGGGCAGGCCCGGGCATTGTAATCTTAAGCGGAATTGTCTTTGGAGAAGGTGTCATCCTAACGGGTCTTTTAGGGCCCCTGGAAGGATTGGCATAAATGGTTGTGATACGGTGGGAGAACTGACTATGAGTTTTGCGTTTGTTTTCGCAAATGTTTCCGTTGAGCAAGAGTCGCCACCGACTTTTTATTTTATCCTAAGGAAAGGTTTAAAAAGCATAGCAAAAACCTTTGAGATGTTTTCTTGGGTTCGGGGAGTAGATTATAGAAAGGGAAGGTATTAGCACCCTTTCTATCCATGGTTATCCATGGGCTCTTAGTTACTTGCTTAGATCACTTGCCTTTTGTTTTCAATTGTTTGAAATGGTGCTTTGTGTGTGTGGGTTTGAAAATTGTTTTGAAAAGAAGCCAATGTGGTGGCAACCTTTGTAATGATCCATGTTGAGATGTATACAAAGATGTATGTCTTTTGAAAAGGTTTTCATTTGTTTTTGAAAGTTGTTTTGAAAGTGTTGTGAGGTGTGGTTTTAGAAAATAGGCAAGTGTTTTGTTTTTGCAAATTTGATTCAAGTAACTAAGAGGTTATCTACTCCTAAATTTCTCAAAGATTATTGCTATGTTTTAACCCTTTTGACAAGTTTGTTCCACCATTGTATTTGGTGGACAATCTCATGTTAGGATGTGAAAGGGACGGGCGCGGGTCATCGTTTAGACCATAATTGCAATGGTGTCAAGTATCTTTGGGCAATTTTCTTTAAGGGACTTGATCATTTATTTAGGCAACATTTTGAAAGCGTCATCGAGGGACTATGATCATTTGATTGTTTGTTTTGCCCAAAGAGACTTAACATGCAATATGGCCCGATTTTGAAAGGCAACAAGTAGAATACCCTAGGGGGTGCAAGTGTGATTTGTGTGTCCATTTTCATGCTTGTTTATCTTGAAATTAGGTCAAACTATTTTCATTGTTTTTTCGCATACAAACCCTAATTCTAACATGGTATAATTAGAAAGCAATAAAGTGCGGAAAATGAATTTACTAATCTATTACAACACCATATATGGGAAGGGGGGTACAAATGTTCAAATGGGGATTTTGACAAGGAATTTAAACCTAAACTATTACATCAATATTGAATTATTTACAAGATATTTATTTGCACAAATTAAATGAAATAAGAATAAATATGCGAGATGCAAAAATGGTTTTTGTATATATGAAAAAAAAGTATTTTTATGTATCAAAATAAACAAAAAGAAAACTATTATTTTTTTTTTGGGAGTTTTTCATGTTTAGGGTTAAACCCCTAATTCTATTAAATAAAATGCATTATTTATTTATTATGTACAAGTATTTATTTATTGTAAAAAATAAAATAAAAATGAAGTATACTTATGAAAAGGGTATTTTTTATATTTAAATATTAATAAAAATAAAAA